>PISW01006083.1:0-39478 GCA_004023785.1 Mungos mungo
GTGGCTTCCTTCGGGTCTCCTCAGACACCGCCTCCTCAGAGAGCTCCTCTCTGACCACCCCACCTCCTCCAACTGTTTTTCACTTCCTACCCCGCCATGTTTTTCTTCTCGGGATTGGTGAGCACCCGGCATTATGGGTGCTTGGTTATCATCGGTCTCCTTCACTAGAACACCGGAGCCCCAGGGATTTGGTCTGTTTGCTCTACAGCCACATCCTCGGTGACTAGAACAGGGCCTGACACACAGTGGGTGCTCCAAAGGCATTTGCTGAATGGCTGAACCAATAAACAGGCACCTACTGTGTGTCAGACATGGCTCTTTCTCATTAACATAGCTTGGATTCTCTCCCTGCATACCCCAGCCTCGGAAGGGAGGTGCTATCCCCTCTCCGTGTGCCCACCAAGGAAACTGAGGCACAGGGAAGTGGGGTACACTGCCAGGAGGGGGCAGGGCTGAGCCGTCCACTAAAGTTTACGGATCACAGGAGGTGACATCCTCTCCTGGCTTCACCCCAGGTTTCGCTACCACAGTCCGGATTCCTGCCGCTGAGAAGCGGGGCTGCTGGGTCAGGCCGTGTTTCTTCCTCCTCCGCCAGGGCCCTCCCCTCCCCTCCCCCTCTTCAGGCCGCGTGCCCGACTCCGCATGTGCTCCCGGGCCTGGGGTCTGGGTTCCCCAGCCCCAGGATGCAAGGGCCTCACCTGCTTTCGAGATCCACTCCATGTACCCGTTGAGTTCCCGCTCGATCTGCTGCTGCCGCCTCAGCTTCAGAAAAGCCCTCCGGTTCTCCACCCGCTCCCTTTCTTTGGCAAACTCCCTGCAGAGGCAGGAAAGAGCCGGTCTGGCTGCTGTAAACATTTCAGGGACTGTGCGTGTATGCGTGTGGGCGTGTGTGTGTCCAGGGGCTCAGAAACCCTGGGAGGGCAGGGGTTCACACGAGGGATCGGGGCCTCTGGGAGATCAGGACACCACAGCGACGGGGTGTTTCCGCCGGCTTCCCGCATTGGCCAGCGACCGGGCCCAGCTAGAGGAAGCAGAACCCCAAAAATCGCCACGGGCCTCACACCCCTTTCTCGTTCTCTGGCCTCCCGGGTAAAGAAGATTTGTGACCCTCCTTCAGGTTAGGCCAGGGAGACACAGCCCAGGATTCCTGCGGCAGCCTCCCTTCCCTGCCCCTCCCTCCTCTTCGCGTCTGGAACGCTCGGCGGCTCTCTTGTGAGTGTGAGGCAGCCGTCGTCAGACCATGAGGCATCCATGCCTGGTAAGGGCATCAGAGCAGAAAGCTAGAAGGAACCGGGGTCCCTGATGGCACCGTGGAGCCACCACTCCATGCCCCAGACTTCTTGTGGTGAGAAAAAGAAAACCTATTTGTGATTAAGCCCCCAAACCCCACACAACATCCCACACCCAATCTTGGGGATACGGGACAATATGTGTCATGAAAATGCATGTCTGATCGTACACTGAGATTCTGCATTTGGAAAACGCGAAGGGGAGAACCTAATCTATTGTTATTTTTTAATGTTAATTATAGGAAGTGAAGCGCTATAGAATTTTCTCGTGTGATGGGTTGTGGGCGGGAAAAGACTTTGAATGAGAAGTCTGCATTGGAAAGAAGGTCCCTTTTCCTGGATGGAGGTTGCTCAAGGCCATGGACACAGGGTTGTGAGTTGAAGTTGGGCAGTTGGGCTGGATTTCAGCCCCCTCGAGCTCCCCTTTTGCTGGGTGCTATCAGCAGTGCACAACCTGTGCACCTGTACCTGATGTGCTAATAACGGTCTGGCTAACCCAAGACAAGGGAGGGAGGCCTATTCTCTGCCTCTGCCTAGAGAGTGAAAACAAGGGTTCAATGGCCTCTTTAGGGTCAGAAGATGGTGAGGGAGAGTGGGTTGGGGAGAGTGCCAGAGACTTACCCTGACAGCACACCCAGCACGAGGTTCAGCATAAAAAAGGAGCCAATGATGATGAGAGGGATGAAGTACAGCCAATTCCAAGTGTTCCCTGAGGCATCGTTGCTCTGTGGGAGGCGAGGAGGGAAAGCAGGTGAGCGGGGACTCAGGTGTGACCCGGCAGGCAGGAAAGGGCGGAGCTCTCCCTCAGACATCCTGGGCCTGTGGAGTTGGGAGCTCTGGCAGCCCAGACAAGGGACACAGGATCAATGAGTGGGGGAAACCCAAGAGGTATTGTTAGAAGGACAAAGACGCCTCCTAATCACGTAGCCCTCATAGGACTCAGGAACCAGCATGAAACTCAGAACTTCTCAGACCAAAATCTGGGAGAAGGAGAAGGAAAAAAAATCCCAGTGAACCCCGAGTTCCCTCCTTCTCCCTGATGCAGTCACACTCTTTCTTCGAGGAGGTGCATGAAGGCAGGGCCGGACTCCCAGGTTAAATCACCAAGACATCTAATAGGGCCGTGAGCCTTTCCTCCCCAACCCTCAAATGTCTCAGCCTCAATGTCAGTCACAAAAAAATTCCTGGAATTTCCAAGGGGGGAGAAGTCCACAAGTAGACCATTCTTCTCTGGAACACTGTGCCCAGCAGGAAGAGGGGATGAAAATCAAGAAGAGAGAGAGAGAGACATAAAAAGCAGTGCTTACTCACGCCAGGCACTCTTCCAAGCACATTAGCCATGTTAGCTGGTCATGACGCCCTATTTTATCACTATGCCCATTTTATAACTGAGGAAATTGAGGCCCAGAAGACAAACGTGCCAGCCCAAGGTGGCAGAGCTAGTTGGTGGTGGACACGGGACTGGATCCTAGTGCCCATGGACCCACCCTCTGTGCTGGAGAAGCCTGGCGTCAGCAGCCAAGGCACGGGGAGCTGCATGGCGGCTCGCCAGCCCTGGGGCGTCGGCACAACGTGGGGGCCCCCAAGCGTGGCTTTAAAAGCTCACCTTAAAAAGCATACCCAACGCTGCCGCCCCCAAGCAGAAAGGCCCATAAGAGAAAGGACTGACACCGCCAGGTGCTGGAGGGTCTGGAATCTTCACACGGTGCTCGCGGGAGGGTAACCTGGTGCATGAGGGTCCCGTGCCTGGTGTAACAAAGACCCATAACCAGGTGGCTTAACACAACAGAAATTAACTGTCTCACAGTTCTCAGAGGCCAGACGTTCAAGATCAAGGATGTCAAGGGGCTAGTTCCTTCTGGAGGCTTCCAGGGAGAGTCTGTCCCACATCTCCCTCTGGAGTCTTCGGGATTCACCGAAACAGGGGTTTCCTTGGCTTGTGGAGGCTTTCCCTGGTCTCCACCTTCACCTTCACGTGACACTCTCCTCGTGTGCGTGTTCGTCTCTGTGTCCAAGTTCCTCCCCCACCTTTTAAGGACATCGGTCATACTGGGTGGGGGCCGTCCTCATGACCTCATCTTCCACAATGACCCCATCTCCAATGAAGGTCCCTCTCTTAGGTGCTGGGGGTTGGGAAGACACAGTTCAGTCCACAGCACAGGGCACAACCACTTTGGAAAACAGGTCAGGAGTTTCTGCACCACCACGCGGAAATCCCACTCCTGCGCCTTGGATAAGTTACCCCACAGAAAGGTGAGCCCACATCCGCCAAAGGCCATACGCAAGATGGTCCACGGTGGTGATCTTCACAACAGCCCCCCAAACTGGAAGTAATCTGAACCCCCCTTATCAACGGGAGGGAGGATAAATAAATGGAACATCGTACACTGAATGACGGCCCCTTGTCACGCGAACCCTTACAGAGCTAGCGCCAAGCAAAGGAAGCAGGACAGAAAAGAACAGCTATGGAAGCTTCCATTGATACTACACACAAAAACAGGCCAACCCATCAACGATGCCTGGTGTCCTGATGGGCACCCTTTGGGGAGAGGGTAGAAGCGGGGGGGGGGGGGTTTCCAGGGCTGAGAAGGTTCCGTTTCCTGGTCTGGTGCTGGTCACACAGTGTGTTCAGTTTCTGAAAATTCATCAAGCTCCTCACTTATGGCCTGTATGTTTATTTAACTTCAATTTTCAAAAAGCTGTGTGTATGTGAGAGCTTTATCTTAAAGAGGAAGGAAATTTGGATCCGTGGTCTGACATGGATGAACCTTGAGGACCCTCTGCTGGTGAGAGAAGCCAGTCATCAAGAGACAAATGCTGTCAGGTTCCGTTTCTATGTGTTCCCTAGAGGGGTCCCATGCACAGAGACAGGAAGTAGGTGCTGGGCGCCAGGGGTGGGGGGAGGGCATGGGGAGCCAGTGTCTCGTGGGGACAGAGTGTCAACTTGCAAGACACAGTGAGTCCTGGAGAGGGGGGGTGATGACGGTGGCATGAGGATGTACCCAACGCCACGGAACTTAAAACGGTTACGATGGTAAATTTTGTGTTAACTGTATTTCACCACAATAAAAAAAAAAAAAGCAACACAAACAAATGAACGAAGTCAACTTTCATCACAGACACAGGTAGGTTCTGGGGACAGAGAACATGTCAGGGCTCCTAGCTCATGCCCTTCTTCCAAGAAACACCTAAAGTGCCAATGCTGTGCTTCTAGAAGGTTCTGGAAGAAAAATAATGGAGTCAGCAGAACAGGGCTGGATGGAAGGCACGGCTGGCTTTGTGCTTCTCCTCCAGTGCTGCGGCAGCTGAGGCCTCTCATGCCTATTTCTTAGGCTAAATATAGTCCAGGGAGAGAAAGCCTGCACAGCCAACACAAGAAAACGTCTGGGCCATCTCGGGAAACAGGCTGGGGACGGGAGCAGAGCAGGGGTGGGGGGAGGTGGGAGGGAACGGGGACAAATGGCTGAGGCCCCTCAGAAGTGAGGCAGCCCCTCATGTCCAGCTCTGCCCACACCCCAGGGCCCCAATGGGCTCAGGACCCTCTGGCCCACGACACGCTGCCCAGCCTGACACACATGCACAGAGCCAGGCACTCATGGACCCCGATACTTCCCATCCTCCCGGGTGAGGAAACTGAGGCACAGAGGTGTAAAGTTCCACACCCAAGGTCCGTTCTGGGTTGCACTATGTCGCTCCCAAAGACGGGCTGAATTTATAACCCCGGCACTTGGGAACGTGACCTTACTTGGAAATAGGGTTTTGGCAGCTGCCATCAAGTTAAGATGAGGTCGTGGGGGAGGGGCCCTAATCCACTATGTTGGTGTCCAAACACCAGGTGGAGACAGGGACACGCAGGGGAGAGGACAGCCACTGCTGGGAGCCGCGTTGGCCTTGCGGGATGACACAGTCACAGCGAGGAAATGGCAGACGTTTTCACGGCTCCTGCCATGAAGGGAAACTGGTATCTCCTTCTATTATTGGCTCATATTGGGAATGGGACGACTGTTATTGATTAGGCCTCACAATGTTCCAAATCAGACTGATATTCCCCACACAGTTACCCCATAAGAAAAAGCATCTTCCTGCCCCTGCATAAGGGATTTTAGATCAAAGGGCTGCGGATGTTTGCCAAAAGTCTCTTCTAGTGAGCCTTGCAGACCCAAGACCTCAGGGGGGTTAAGAACACAAGAGTTACGATGAACTCTGGCCCGGAGAAGCAGAGCCTAACTTAGAAGATAAGAAACAGACAAGGACCAGACATAAGTTGCTGCATATGCCTTTGCTAATCGGAGCCACAAATACCCCCCCTTGTACTGACTTCAGTTATGAGGACGGATAAGAAACTAGAAACTCAGGTGCGAGGCCAAGACACATGGTCCCCCGTGATGCTTACATCAAAGAAAGGGCTTTCTCTAGCAACCTGTAAACAAGCATTCTTTCTCTTGTGGTTAATGAGCCAGATAAAATAACTCCCAGCCTATCTATACACAACTTAACCTATGTTTTAGTTTTAGCATTACTAACTTAAATAATATGTATGTTATCCTGTTTTTTACTAAAAACATCTTATTCTCTTGGTTATAAAATTTACTTGGCCTTACTGTAAATGCATTACCTGACTTGGTTATAACTTGTTAATTAAAAATAAAGTCATAATTATTGGCCAAAAATCAATCTGTACAAAACAAGATAGGTTTGTTACTTTCTTAACCTTGGGGACTGATGCCAACAATAAATTGGGATGGTTCTACAAAAATACTTTTGTGAAACTTTTCTCTGTACACCTTTGATGATTATCACTAAGAATTGGAAACTGTGAACAATTTCTATTTTCTGATGTCATGTTATTGCTTGATCATAAAAAAAGACACCAAAGCAGACAGAGCGGAGATGCCTGCCTGGTGATCAGAAAGAAACTCCTGGCTCTCTCGTCTCTCTCTTGTGCCGACACCGTCCACCCTTTCAGGGACCCCTGGACCTGCTGGAGCTGGACTCAGGCAAGCCACGTGACTTCAGAGGCAGAGAGTGGAGAGGAGCCAAGGAATGCCAAGGGCCAACAGCCACAAGCAGAAGCCAGGAAGAGGCGAGGGAGGAGTCTATTCAGAGTCTCAGAGGGAGCATGGCCCTGCTGACATCTTAGTCTTGGATTCCTGGCCTCCCTGGGATGGTGGCCACAGAAAACAAAGTCCCCGAGCTATTAAGTGGAAAAGATACCCCACCCCCCAGCCCTTCTGTCATTCTATCCTGGGATGACTCTGCTCCAGCTACATGGGCTCCTTTTAACTCCTCAAATGCACCAGGCACAGTCCCACCCCAGGACCTTTGCACTTGCTACCTCCCCCACCCCCCACCTGGAAAGCTCTTCCCCAGATTCCAACATGGCTCCTCCCTCACCTCCTTCAGGTCTCTGCTCAAATGCCACCTTCTTCAGGAGGCCTTCTTTGATGGCCCTTCATTCCTAATCCCGTTTCCTGATCCATCTTTTCCCTTGTCACTTCACCCTCCCTACACTTTATTTCTCCTGATCACTGCCTATCTCCGCAGCTGGATGCCAGTTCCGCAAGGAGCAAGGACACTGAGCTGTCTTTTGGTCCCGCTGAGCTCCCTTGCACAATGCCAGTCATGCAAGTGGTGTTCGATAGATGTTTGTCTAACGACTGGGTGGGAGGTGGGGGCCGAGTCCCCCTGCCCAGCCCGCATCCTTCGTTCTCAACCTCTTCTCCCTCCTCCCCCTCCCTTGTCTGATTTTCTCCCTGGGACGGACAGAGAGCGTGTTCTCTTTCCAATCTGGACCCAGCAGCTCAAGGAGAGCTGGTGCAGGGCGGGCGAGGTTTTGATCCAGAGGTGGAGATATTCAGAGACAGCGTGAGCAGGGGAGGGTCAGAGAGAGAGGGAGATACAGAATCTGTAATAGGCTCCAGACTCTGAGCTAGCTGTCAGCCCAGAGCCTGATGCAGGGCTTGAACCCACGAACTGTGAGATCATGACCTGAGCTGAAGCCAGACGCTTAACCGACTGAGCCACTCACGTGTCCCTATAAATTATGGTTTTATGGGACACAGCCACGTCCGTTCCCTTATGTATTTTCTCTGTGGCTGCTCTGCTGTGATTTCAAGCCTAAAATATTTAAGATCCCACTGCTGTTCACACATAAACATAGAATCCCTTCATTATGTTATTGATTGTCTCCACCCTCCACTAAAATGTCACCTCCCCCCAAACAGGGGTTTTTGTCTCTTCCACTCACGACACATGCTCGGTGCCTGGAAGATGACCTGCCCATGGGAGGCATTCAGTGAACGTTTGTTGAATGAACACGTGATCCTAAGTCCCCCAGATTTTGATACTTTGCTATTGGCCACGTGAGCGTCTATGAATAAGAAAGGTTTAGGTCAAAGATCAGGTTCAACCGCGAGCTGCCAATAGTCAACGGACACATGTTCACAATCAACTAAGCACATTTTTGCCACTTTCCTAACTGGAGAGAAATAAAGAGTGACAGAGACACACCGAAAAGCAGAGAAAGGTGGGGAGGGAGAGGGAGAAAGAGAAGGCAGGTGGAGGAGGAGACAGAAACAGACATGGAATAAGAGAGACAAAGACAAAGAGGGAGACAGAAGGGGGGAGTTGTAAAGAGGGAAGGGGGTGTAATGATTAGTTCCCAGCGTCGGGTTCGAATCCTGATTTCACCACACTTGGCTATAGGACCCTCGGCAGGTCACTTCAGCCCTGTGGGCCTCAGTTTCCTCATCTGGAAGATGGGGTGAAAAATGTCTGTCCACAAGGTTGTTTCCCAGATCAGACCGCAGAGCAGGAGGCCACACGACGCCCGGCAAACTCTGCAAACAGCAGCCAGAAATTAACCCCGGATCTCTTGTCCTGCCAGGGCCTCCCTGGTGGTTCCTGGGTGTTGTTTTTGTTTGTTTGTTTATTTATTGTTGAGAGACAGAGACAGAGCGCAAGTGTGGGAGGGGCAGAGAGAGGGAGACACAGAATGCGAAGCAGGCTCCAGGCTCTGAGCTGTCAGCACAGAGCCCGGTGCGGGGCCTGAACTCACGGACCTCGAGACCATGACCTGAGCCGAAACTAAGAGTTAGATGTTTAAGCGACTAAGGCCCCCAGGCACCCCTGCCCTGGACTTCAGACAGTTTCAAGAATTTACTCCTTTAAAAAGTAAACTGCTCTCCCTCTCCCTCTCTTCCTCTCTCCCTTCCCCCATGTCTACTTCCCAGACTGGTTCAGGGCACCGGGTCCTGCCACGTCCCCCTGGCTGGCAACCTCAGGCCACGCTCTCAACCTCCGACTCTTATTTGTCATATGGGGGGAGGGGGGACAGTAACCTCTCCCTGTCACCTTATTTGTAAACCAAACTCCTGACTTTATGTGGATTTCATCAGTTTCCCCATCCACGTCCCTTTCTGTTCCAAGGCCCCCACACTGCCCCTGGCTGTCGTGCCTCCTTCGGCCCCTCTGGGCTGCGATAGTTTCTCAGTCTTTCCGTGTTCTTCATGACCTTGACTCTGGAAAAGGCCAGGCCGGGTATCCTGCAGGATGCCCTCCAGTCTGGGCTTGTCTGGTGTTCTCCTCATGACGACACAGGGACTGTGAGTCTGGGGGAAAGAAACCAGAGGGAAGGGGCCCTGCCCATCACACCCATCAAGGGTCACACGATCACATACTCACTGGGGGTGCTGGCGGAAGGCAGTGTCTGCTGGGGTCCCCACCCTACAACCGCTAACATACGCTCTGCTCTCTATTGTCTGGAAGCGAATCACTGAGTCTAGCCCCCCCTCCAATTAGCGGGGAGACTAAGTCTGCTTCTAAAGGCGGAGCTGTCGACATATAATAAATGTTCTTTCATAAGGAAGATTTGTTTCTTTTTCATGCATCTCGTTTATTTAATAATAAAATAGGGGTGCCTGGGTGGCTCAGTCAGTCAAGCGTCCGACTCTCAATCCTAGCTCAGGTCTTGATCTCAGGGTTGTGAGTTCAAGCCCCGTGTTGGGCTCTGTGCCGGACTTGAAGCCTACTTAAAAAGATAATAAAGCAATAAAAATGACCATTTATTATCGCTGGGGTCAGTCAGTCCTTTGGTGTGGACTCTCTCTGGGCAGAGGATGTAGGAAATACGCAGACTCTGGGAGCACTGGGAAGATGTTCACGCTCCACCCTTCCTCCCCGTTTCCTGGTGTAGAAATGACCAAAAATCCTTTTTCTTCTCCTAAACATATAACAAGACAAACTTAGATATTTTTTTCCTGATTGTAAAAGGACATTGTGGTCACTGTAGAAAAATCTGATAATAGGGCGCCGGGTGGCTCAGTCGGTTAAGCATTCAGCTTCGGCCCAGGTCATGATCTCACGATCTGTGGGTTCGAGCCCCACATCAGGCCCTGTGCTGACAGCTCAGAACCCGGAGCCTGCTTCTGATTCTGTGTCTCCCTCTCTCTCTGCCCCTCCCCCATTCATGCTCTGTCTCTCTCCTTCCCAATAATAAAAACATAAAAAAAATTAAAGAAAAAGAAAGAAAGAGTGCTCAGGCTGAGCTGTATCCCTATCCTCGCATTCACATGTTGAAGCCCTAACCCCCCACGCGGGCTGGTGTTGGGGGGGGGGCTTTGGGAGGTGGTTGGGAGCAGATGAGGTCACACTGGTGGCCCCCCGTGATGGCATCAGTGTCCTTATGCGAAGAGACACTGCAGAGCTCGCCCCTTCCCTCCCCACCCGTGTGAGGGCACAGCAGCAAGGCGCCGTCTGCCACCGCCCTGCTCTCAGACTTCCCGTCTCCGGCTGCTGCCTGAGCTAAGACACATGGTTTACCTCACTGATGCTTTTTTTTAATGTTTTTAAGTTTTTTTTAAGGACGTGGGGCTCGAACTCACAAACCGTGAGATCCCGACCTGAGCCGAAATCACGAGCTGGATGCTCAACCGACCGAGCCACCCAGGCGCCCCACCTGCATTCTTTTTAAAAAATCAGTCCCCCCACCCACTCATCACGAGACAGTGAGCGCTCCCTGCATCCGTGAACATTCTCCCAACAGACGCTTTTTAACGACAGCGTAATATTCCCCCGATACGAAGGGACCGCACGGCACCTAACCGCCTGCTTCCAGTTCTGTTCCGTTCTTATAAATAATGCTGAGATGACATCCTGACGCAAACCTGGGAGAGCACTGCTGACGAGCAGAGGTGAGGCTTTTTCCAAAAGGCGCTTCACCCGGGAAGCCGAGCAGGAAAGAAAAGCAGGAAAACCTGGAGGAGGGCCCAACACGCCGGCCGGTCGGCAGCTGCTGGTCCCCCTCTGCCAAGAACGCGCTCCCGCAAACAGCTGCCTGGCGCTCTCCTTCCCTGTGGGCGTGCCCCCTCCTCTGAGGAGCCCTCCCTGACTGCCTGACCTAGACCAGCCCCGCCTTCCTCTCGCGCTGCTTCTGTCCTCCTGGGGCGTGTCACCGTGTCCCATTTCCTGCCTTTGCTCACCGCCTGCCTCCCACTTCGGGGTCAGTTTGTTCCCTACCACGTTTGCTGCGTCTGTCTCCCCTGTCAGAGTGGGGACAGTTTCTGTGTCTCCTTCATGGCGGGTCCCCGATCACCTGCCCGTTTGCTAGCACATGGTAGGTAGGCGCTCAACACTTACTGAATTCATGAGTGCATTTCAGGGATGCTGAGGAAAGAGATGAGACATCGGGACTGGAAAGCAGTGCCCAGCAGGTGGCACCCAGCAGGTGGCACCCAGCAGGTGGCACCGCCTCAGCATCTGCGCCCATCGATTCTAAGATGTTTGGAGCAGGGGCGTCTGGACTCTCCTCTGGCAACGGGAGGCTCTGGTGGTTGTATTGAGTTGTGTGTGTGTGTGTGTGTGTGTGTGTGTGTGTGTGTGTGTGTGTGTGTTTCTTCATTTGGGAAGCCCCAGACAAGGGTTAAGGTCCAGTAATTTATTTGGGGGGGGGGTGTTACAGATTGAATTGTGTCAGCCCCACCCCCATCAAAAAAAGAGATGTTGAAGTCTTAACCCCAGGACCTCAGAATGTGACCTTATGCAGAAAGAAGGCCTTGGCAGGACCCAGCTGGGCCCCAACCCGACGTGACCTGTGTCTTTACAGGAAGACAACCGTGTGAAGACGGGATATTCAAGTGGAGGGCAGAGAACGGATAAGCCACGCAGTGCCAAGGGCTGCTGGCAGCTACTAGGAGCTGGAAGAGGCTAAGGGTCCTCCCCTGGAGCCTTCAGAGGGAGCCTGGCCCTGCCAAGGCCCTGATATGGGACTTCTGGCATCCAGACTGCAAGACAATGAATGTCTGTTGTTTTAGCCACCGCTTTGTGGTGCTTTATTACTGCCCTAGGCTCACATCTGGCCCAGATCACACTGCTGGGGTTTCTATGACAGTGGGGTGTAAGTGCGTGGAAAGTTCTAGAAGGTTAGCCTGAGTTAGCAGCGGCTGCCAGGGGGGTGAGAGTGGGGACTGCAGTGGGACCCCGCAGCTCACTCCACTTCCTCGGCAGCTGCTGGAGTTTATGGGGTGAAATTCATTTGTGTTTCGGAAAGGAGTGTCGCCAGGGTGGAGAATCCGGCCGACACGGACCGGACGCTGTTGTCAACACTTCACATGTACCCGCCCCACTCGGTCCTCCTGCCCTGTTCACACTGCACAAGTGGAAACGAGGCACAGAGGGCCCAAGTGACTTGCCCAAGGTGGCACAGCAAGGAAGGGGTGGAGGCAGGATGGGAACTCAGGCAGTCTGGGGCCTGACTCTGGGCTCTCCCCTTGTCCCCCGAGCTTGCTTCCCCGCAAGGCGGCTCAGCTCTAAGCTTCCAGGACAAACATCCCTTCTGACAATGGTGCTAATGACTACAGAATCTTCTGGAAATTTTGGAGTCATGCTCACACTTCTTCTCCCACCACTAAGCACGTCCCCAGTGTCTTCCTCTGAAATGCTGGACACTTTCTCTGGACACCTGACCCCACAACACAACTGTTTCCTGTGGTCACAATTTTCTTAGCTTCTGCCCCCCAGTTCCATTCTCTGCCCAGGTCCCCTTCCCTTCCTGGCTCCCAGCTCTGTTTCACTCTCTCACACCAGCCTTGCAAAGCAAACCCCTACAGCCCATAAAAGTCCCCCAGCTTTTGCCCATTGGGTGTAACCTTTCGTCCAAGGTGTTTCCAAGTGAGGCCCAAGAGAGAGACTCAGCATCTCTCAGACCCAGAGTCTGTCCCTACAGACTCCATGCTCAGGCGGGTCTTCGTACAAATCAGAACACCACGTCTCTTTCCTACACTCTTTACACTGGTCCAGAACTAGAAGAGTGGTCGCCATCTCCACAGTCTACAACACGAATTACGGTCCTGAGACGTGGTGCCTGGTGCAGTGTGTGACATGCACAACTGCCCATGGCACTTGTGCAATCCTGTCCCAGGCTGTGCACTCAATCCCACCCTAAAATGAGCCACTGATCAAAAGCATGTGGGCTCCTGTAAATCTCCCTCCACTCCCAAAAGGGAAACGTCCTTAAGAAACACGAATGCGACCAGAAGGAGAGTTCAGCGACCCTGTATGAGGCAGGCCAAGCCCTGACTCATTCGGGCAGAACCGTAACTAGCAATTTCAGCACCCAGGGCAGGTGGAGAGGACGCCTCTGTGAGTCAACGGAGGCAAGGGGGTGGAGCCCCCCAGAGAGCTCCATGGGGTTGCTATGCCCGTGGCATCCTCGTGTGTGATCCCGAGTCCTTGACTCCACACGCCTCCCACTGCTTGGGGGCCTCTCACCTGCACGGGAAGGGGAGGAAGGTGCACCGTGTTTGGGGCCAAGGGGCCTCTAAAACCTGCACATCTAAATATCAAAACTACAAATGCATTTTCGCCACCGACCCAGTGATCCTGCTTCTGGGAATGGGCACAGCCCACAGAACCGGCTACACAAAGCACGGCCTGCCAAACCACGGAGTACTATGCAGCCGTGCAAAAGAGTGAGGACGTGTTCTGCAAAGGAAGGATCTCCAGGACACGCTGTTAGAGGAGGGAAAACGATCACAGAGCAGAACAGCACGTGCAGAACGCTACACTTTGGAGGAAGAAAGGGGGAGGCGGATAGAGACTTGATCACACTTATATTTGCATAAGTAAACATCGAAAGCCTATCCCAGGGAACTAAAGGGGTTGCATGCCGTGGGGGGGACAGGAAACAGGATGCAAGTGGGGTGGGTAGGCGTGTACATCTCCTTGGAAGTGTCTCGACGATTTTCAAGATTTTGGACAAGAGGGCTGACAGAGGCCCATATACTCTCGTAAATATTTAAAAGCTACTAAATAAAATATGCCGTGTGCTTCTGCTTTGTAAACATACTTTCATAAGCACTAGGAAGGTCAATTTAGAACCCAGATGTCTGCACTGGATCACGACGTGAGCAAAGCCAGCGCGCTCCCCGGCCAAGCAGGGCCTGCCTGCTCCCCGCACAGGGCTCCGTCTGGCCCAGGAGAAGGGGGCTTCGTGCAGAGATCCACGGGCACTTTTCCTTCGCATGAGCCTAAGTTCCAGCCACATTTGTGCCCACAGGTGCTCCCAGGATATGGGGCGCCGTTGGAGAACAGAGCCACGGAGGAATCTCATCGCAAGTCCTTGGAATCAGAAAGTTCCAGAATCCCAGACAATCCAAGAGCGCGGTCTAGAAATTGGGTCAGTGGTGCCAGTTTCTGGTACACAGGTCCCCTGAGCCCCACAGACGCCTCACCCTACAGGGAGGCGCATGGCTGGCAGAGGGCCAGTGAAGGTCCCAGCACAGAGCCCCTCTGTATCGATCCAAGTATACTACTTTTTTAAATCTGTGTTGGTTTTTCAATCACAAGAGCTTTACATATTGAAACAAAAACTAAAATTGTATTTAAACACTTGTACATGAAAACTTATTTGGCATCGGTGTGCCCTCTAGGTTTCCATGTTCAGAGGGGCCTCCTCTACTTAATGTTCTGGGCACCTGTACCTCCCTGCCCTCCCTGGTTCCAATTCCCCGGGAATTGGCGGGTCCCGGAGGGCCACCTCCCCCCAGATTGGCATCACTTACGTTGTAGAGGAGGTCAGTCCACCCTTCCATGGTGATGCACTGGAAAACAGTCAGCACTGCAAACAGGATGTTGTCGAACTGAGTGATCCCATTGTTGGGCCCTTCCCAGTAGGGCTGACATTTGGTCCCATTGGGGCAGGTGCGGGCGGGTTCCTCTGTCCCACACGGAGCCGGAGACTCACCCTGAATGTCATCTATGAAAGGGAAGAGGAGAAAAGTTAGGGGGAAGGGGCTGGGAAAGCCAACTCTGGAGAAATAGGGGCTGTAAAGATTTAATGCTGTTGGAGGAAAAAAAGACTATTGGAATGAATTTATCAATCTTTTTTTTTTAAGTTCAGCTTTGTTGATCTAGTCATTGTTTTCTGTTTTATGAATGTCTTCTCTAAGCTTTTATTACTTTCTCTGTGCATTTCCTAAACTTTGGAGATGCATTCCCTTTCTTTAAGGCTACACATTGCCCTCTGAGTGCAGCTTTAGCTGCACCTCACAAAATCTGTCATCCATGATTATCATTTTCGCTTAAGTAAAATATTCTTGGACTGTGGCTAACCAAGATAATTTTCTTTTTATGTAAAAAAAAAAGCTTGTCAGATATATACAAAAGTAGAATAGTATAATGAGTTTCCACGTGCCTCTCATCAACTTTAACACTTATCAACTCAGTGTAATCTTGTGTCATCTGTATCCCCTCCCCACACCTTGCCTTACCACTACAGTACTTTTAAAGCAAATCTCAAACACCCTTTCATTTCATCCACAAAGAAGAAGCACGTCTTTTAACGTCCAAACACATCCAGACTTATCCTTTTGTTACCAATTTCCTGCTTCATTACACTGTGGTCAGAAGACATGTATGTATAATTCAGTCCTTCAGAATCTGCTGAGATGTGCTTTATGCTCCCGAATACGGCCAGTTCTGGCGAATAAGCTGTGCGCTTTGTGAGGTAGGCGGGTGCAGTGCTCTTCAGACCTCCACGAGGACAAATATGTCAGTCATGTTGTGCTGCTCTACTGTAGCCTGGTTTTTCTTTTTCTTCCATTTCCTTTTCTCTTCTCTCCTCTCTCCTCCTCCTCCTCCTCCTCCTTCTTCTTTTTTTTTTTTTTTGAGATGTACTGGGTGCAGGAGCTGCACTGGGGGCGAGGGAGGCCGGTACACATGGTACTTACCCCGAGGCCCCGGTGCCAAGTCTTCTCCCCAAACAGCAACAGGCAGATTGTAAAAATGCCACAAGGAGAGAGACACATGTCAACAGATGCCCCTTTCGCGGGCAACCAAAGGCAGCTTCCGGGCGAGCTTGGGCTGGGTGCCAAAGGTGGGGTCTGAGTTCCAAGGGGTTGATGGCGAGACCCCATGAGCGCATGGACTCACCGGAGCACAGAATGACCTGGGCGAGTCCCCACTGGGCCAGAGCAGCAGGTATGAGAGGATCCTCTTCGGCGAGACACGCTTTTGAAGGTTTTCAGAGAGCACGGCGTGTAAACTCAAGCTCTCCACAGAACAAAAATGTCTCTCAGTGTGTGCACTCCGGGCACAAATCCCCAGCCTGCACTCGGCCCACAGCTGAGAGATATAAACCACAGAATGTGTGGATCTTATTGGCTTTTGAGGCTCCAGTTAAAGAGAAACCCCAGGTCATGCACGGTGACATCTGCCACTCTCGGGAAGTGACACCTAGGGCCACTGGTTTGACTGGCTGGCCGTGCCTTCCTCATTCACGCTGCACTTGGGACAGGGGTGATGATTTAATAAATACAGGCTGGAAGGCAAAATCTTTTAAACATCAGGCTCAGAGCAGGGAGGGGGGAAATTCACGAGTCCTATAATTAAATGACAACCACTGTTTGTTGGGAAGGTCACCTCTGTCCAGAACCTTCTCCGTCTCCACCCTGCGACCAAGTCTGGCTCCGTTCCCATCCCTGTGCATCCCCCCCACTGGCGTCAGCCAGTGACCGCCAGCCCCTCCTTCCCCTCAGCAGCTCCGGAAGGTTTGTTCATATCGGGCTTCACAGCTACAAACTGGTGGCAGAGGAGGAGTCTTTTCTGGAAGCTCTTGGAAATCAGGAAGCCCTCCACCTTCTCTCTGCATTTCTCTGCGTGCTTAGCACAGTGCTGGGCGTGCAGGGACCGGGTTCCCGATGACAGAGGGTGCCGCTGGAGACCGGACTCTCTTTAGCAGTTTTAGCAGAGTGGTGGTTCTTGATTTCAATCCCCCCTTCCCCCCCACCTCCATCACGAAACACTCTGAGGGCTGCTTCTAGAAAAGCAACCGTCCGGAGAGTCTGAGGAATTTGGTTATAAATATATTTTAAAATTAACCTGCTGCCTGCCTGGGTGTCTGTCTATATCTGTCTCTTACTCACACGCCTTATATTTTTAATCGGGAGCTTTTCAGTGATCTTCCTAAATCGGGGCTTCCTACCCACCCCCCAGCTGCCCTGCCCGCATCTGCCCCCTCCTGGCCCCACCCGGCCCCACGCCAGTTGCATGTCTGCTCGGCTGGAAAGAAGAAGAAGAAGAAGAAGAAGAAGAAGAAAACCCCAACAAAACCTCAAAACTTAGGATCCAGGGGTCCTGGTTTCTCTGCTCTCGGCTGACTTTCCCGAGGGCCCCTGCCCTGTATCTCTCTCTCTCCCGCATTTCCGCCCGGGTGACGAGGCCAGGCGCAGAAATAGCTCTGCCTCAATTAACACCTTCTTCAACGGGGAAAGAAGTAATTAGGACAGCCCATATTGAGCGAACTTCACAAGCCCAGGAGAAAAGGAGTCAGGAGGAGCAAGAGAAAAAGGAGGAAGAAAAGGTGCATCTTGGATACATGCTCCCTGTCCCTCTGGGGCAGCCTGGAGCTGGGGCTCTACCACTTGGGGGTCACTGGGAGGAGACGGTGGGTGGGAAGCCATTCTGGGCCAGAATCTTCCTCTCAGCCCAGCGAGGCAGGCCTGAAACCTCTTTCTTTTCTCACAGGGGCTCCCCTGCGAGCGTCACCATCCCCAGTCTGCCCACCCGCTGAAGTGGCGGCTCCCTGGCCCCCCACCCCCCCAACTAGCACTGCGGGGGGGGGGAATCTGTCTGCAGCAGGATGGCCGGTGGCCCCCATACTGAGATGCTGGCTTCTCTCCTTGTTCGATTTCATTTGGTGCTCGGGCTTCAGAGAGCAAAAGAGGTCACCGAAACTGTATCCGGAAGCTACCGGGCCCCTGTGCGTGGGGACAGTGGGGGATGCTGGCCGGCGACACTGCTGATTCCAAGCTGAGGCTCACCCACTGTTCTCCCGCCTGTCCCCCACCCCCACCCACTTCCTGACCCGACGAGGGGGTGGCCACAGGCACAGGGTGTGGAGAGAGGGACCAGGGCCCTACTTGCGCCAGGCTCTGACTGCTGGTGTCACGACGCCCAGCCCAGGTGGCTTCAAGGCACATCGTGGGGGATGCCAGGAGGAGCCGGCCTCACCTCGCCTTTCTTCCAGGTGCTGCGCTGTCCCCCCGCCCTGCCCCGTCCAAAGCCATCAGACCCCTTCCTTCCTGGCCAGGCTTCTGCTGCTGGGGAACACGGCATGGCGTGGGCCCTGCAAGGTTCCTGGGTGGAAGGTGCCCAGTCCCGTTGCCCGCCTTGCCCTACGCACCCCTGCCCGCCAACCCCGCCAACGCCTGCTCCCGCCCAGTGGGCCGGTCAGCCGGCCAGGCCAGGGCATTAATGCCCACCAGGGGCGGTCCTTGTCAGTGGGTGACACCCCGGCTCGCTTGCCCCCAGTGGGAGGGCTCTAAGCCGTGTGCCCTAAGCTGTCTCCCCTAGGTGCCCGACGGGACCGAGCCCCAGCTGCCCACGGTGGTGGACTGCCGGCTTCATCCCACGTTCCCAGAGGTCTTCCCTCCCTGTCTTGTGTCCCCACTCCCGCGATGGCACTTTCTGGGATCACTGTCCAAATAAGCCACTGACCCTCGGGACTAGCTTCCGGGGGACCCCAACACAAGGCCATTTCACACCTCCCCCCCAACCCCTGCCTGGGGCTCTTCGGAAGGAAGTTCCCCCGCTGCCAGGAGCAGGAAGCAAAGCCACACGTCTCCCTTCAGGGCGCTCGCCCCTGAGACAGAAAGCTTGGGAGGGACACCGTCATGCGGCTCGGACCTACCTGTCCCCTCTTCAAAGCAGGTGGTATGAAATTTTCCCATATAAAATTCTAACCCTATGATTGCAAAAATAAGGATTGCAAAAAATAGGAGGAGGCCGATCTGCAGCAGGGGGATCATGGCCTTCATGATCGACTTCAGGACGACTTGTAAACCTGTAGAGACACAGAGAGAGCCCCGCGGCTCCGTGAGCAAGCACCCCAAGCCCCAGGACCCCCAAGCACCTGCAAAGCTGAGGGCGGGGCCGCGGCGAGGGACGGGCTGTTGGTTATAAGGTGGGAATGGTCCCTTCTGATATTTTAAGGCACTTTTTATTTTAAAGTATTTTTGAAGCATTTGACATTTTCAGGCACGAAAGGGGTGGACACCGGTTGCTTTCTGAGCCGTATTCTTCCTAAGCGTCGGTGGCCTTCACCCTGAGCCGGGAGCCTTTTCTTAATTCTTCCCACCAAGAGGGGGAGTCTTTTCCTCATTCACGCAAAGGCCCCGGCTAGGTTAGCGGCACCTCCACACGGGAAGACAATCCGTGTCCTAGTCCTGACGCTGGGAAACCGGACATTACCTCACGGGCTTGTGGCACAACCCCCTGAAACGGGCACACACGTATCCCCAGTTTGCAGAAGTCGGAAGCAAGACAGAGAGGTGTTCATCCACGGGTGTTAGAAATAACAGAACCCGGGTTTAAGCCCAGGTCTGAAGGGTCTCGGATCCTATAGGGTCGCGCCTACTGTGCCGTCAGGAAAGTCTATGGGTAAAACAGGGGTTCAAACAAAAACCCTGAGGTCTCATGATCAGCACCCCCTGACGGGTGGGGACCACGGGGGGGGGGCCGCAGTGGGAGGGCGACGCTAAGGGAGGTGGCAGAGTGGTTAAGGCTCTGGACGGTGGAGGGCGTCAGCGCCCAGGCCGGACGCCCTCCGTCTCTGATGCGTCCACCTTCCAGCTTCTAGAAACTCCCAGCTGCCCCTCCTCTTTGTACAACTGCGCTTGGCTCTCAGAGCCGCCTGCCCTGGGCGGCCGCTGCCTCCCCGCCTCCCCCCTGCAGCAAGGGACCAGAGAGGTACAGAAGGCCAGCACGCAGTCTCGCCTCGGGTTGGAGGGTAGCTATGGTGTGGCTCACACTCGAGGGCTCGCCACGAGATCAGGCCGAGACCGCACCCTTGCTTGGCATCTTTCCCGTCCCATCCCGCTCTCCTCACTCCGTGTCTCCTGACGGCACTCTCCAGATGAAGGAGCACCTAGCTAAGCGTGCGTCGAAGGGGACCCGACCTAGTCAACTACTTACTGGCAATGTGACCCTCACCCAGTCAGGTCACCGTTCTGAACCTTGGTCTCTTCACCTGCAGACGGGCACTGCCAGAGCATGGCCCTCTCGGGATTAAAGGAGAGAGCTCCCTGCTGCCAAAGGTGGTGACCAACGGACACTCTTATTAGTGAGAGCTTGGAGATGGTCCTTAATTTAATGCCATGCAGGCAGCACCTGGAATCCTGCAGACACTTCAGTGGGAGCACCTTCCTTCTACGAAAAGACCCTGCTGGTGGTCATCTGGGAGACCTTACTCTTTAAACCTCGATGGCAATGAACCTGACAGACGAAACCAATGAGACGTAACATGGGGCTTATGATAGAAACTATCTCACAGGCTCGTTGTGAGGACAAGTGAATTTTAAGAACAGCAAATGCTTAGAGCAGAGTGCCTGGCACATGGTAAGTGCTTATAAGTTATCAGCGGCAGTCCAAACTGAGGCAGTGGGACAGAAAAAGGTCGGCCCTATTTTGTTTTGTGTGTGTGTGTGTTTTTTTTTTTACAGCTGAACCTTCTATTGACCCTGAATACTGCGGCCGCCCCCAAAGGGGGAAGTGGAAAGACCCTTAGAGAAGGAGAAAGGAGCACAGGGTGACTATGGACTTTGGAGCTCATCACCGTCAGGCTGTCAGAACTCAGGCGCGTAACTTAACCTGTCCCAGCCTCAGCCTTTTCACCCGTCAAATGGGTTCACTGGGTGACTGCAAAGACCAAGGAAGACACTGCATGTAAAGTCCTCTCTGCAGCGCCTGCCGCTCAGCAGGCGCTCGACACACGGGGACCGTCACTGCCCCACCCTCCCCGTGTTACCAGCCAGGCTTGCAGTCACACTTGCTAAGTCCTAGTCCTGCCATTATCAGCCACATGACCCTGCTCAAACCGTCCAGGCGGCTCTGAGCCTCTGTTTCCCCATCTGTAAAATGGGAGATTTTATAGGTTCCCAACTTTGTAGATTTTTGAGTCCCATCTGAGTTAATATCAACGTGATTCCTGACAGGCTGCAGGTGCTCAATAAGTAATGGGTGCCGTGGCTCCAGGGGAGGCCCTTTCAGAAGCTATCAGGTTCCGGGGCCGGGATCCCTTGGGGAGCTTTCCCCAAGAGAAGGTGGCCCTGACACAGGGTGGGAGGCACTCAGGGGCCCCTTCTGAGATGCTCTGCAGAGGGGAAACTGAGGACTCCCAGGGCCCCCCAGCAGACCCCCTGCCAGGGTTGGAAACTCACGCACTTGGGATTCCAGACACCAGCTTGAGTGGTCTCAGCACACGGACTGCCCTCAGGGTCCGCAGGTCAAACTCCGTCCCAACTGTCGCCAAGATGCTGGAAGACAGAAGCCAGAGCGGAAAACAGAGGGTGGGTTTCAGGGTCTGACAGGAGTGGGATGTGATGTCATTTGTTGGCTCGGTGACCCCAGGGGCAGGACTTCACATTGCTGGACCTCAAGTCGGCGTATGGTTGATGGTGATCAATAAATGCTGGACTGGGAGGAACGTTAGTTTCCTGTCACTCGTGGTCGGGGTGACGCTCAATATATTCACATTCACAACCAGAATGAATCAGGGGGAAGCCCGGAGGTGCAGGGGAGGGACCCGGGGAGAAGAGTAGACCCTTCCGTGGTTTGGTGCTCTTCACCAACTGGCAGGAAAGTGGTTCAGTATTAGAAGCCCAGCCTGCATGGGTTCAAATCCCGGCTCTGCCATGTCCCAGCCGGGTGACCTTGGACAGGCCTATACTCCTCTCTGTGCCTGTTTCCCCTTTTTGATAGAACAGGGATAACAACAGTACAGACACCACCTCAAAGGGGCGTGGGGATTAAATGAATGGACACATGGGGCGTGGCCACTGTGGTGCACAGCACACAACAAGTGCGCTAAGCTACTCAGAAATAAATGAGAAAGAAAAACAAAAACTATAGAAAACCAAACAAGGTGTGTGGCTCTGCTGGTGTGGACTAGCTTGGTCATCTGAAGAAGCATGAGGAGGCCAAGTGAACCAGGGTGATCGTGGGAGGCGGCAAGGGCGGCAGTGGGAGGCGGCAAGGGCGGCAGTGACAGGCAGATCACGCCAGGCCCTGTGGCAAGGACCCGGTTCCTTCTCCAAGTGCTGTGGGAACCACAGAGGGTTCTGAACACCTAAGAGATGGGACATGACCTGTAGCACAATAAAGCCCCCCTCTCTTGCGGGGGCAGGGCCGGAAGTCAGGAGGCTGTGGAACTTCCGGGTGAGCCATGGCGGGTCTGGGCGGGACTGCGTGGGACCCAATGGCAGCGCTGAGACGAACTCAGCCCCGCCCCCAGATGGCCTCACGAGTGGGCGCGGTTCAAACACGAGTCCCCGTAGCCCCAGAATGCAGGCGAGTGAGTAGGCGGCACAACACGAAAGCTCAGATCTGGATTTAAGCCCTAGCCCTGCATTTTCTCATTGCGTGGACTTTGTCCTAACCTGTCCTGGCCTCAGACATGCAGATAATCTGACCTCCCTCCAGCCCGGTGTAATCTCAACTAGCACCAAAGATGCAGGATCTTCCATCCCTTGCCCGGGGAGGATGAGAAGGAACTGGGAGGGGAAGGGGGTGAGGGGAGGGGAGAAAGAAGACTTCTGCGGCCAAGAAAGCTCCACGGAGGCAGACGTGTCATTCATTCAGGATACTGGTGGGGAGAAATGGGTGGGCTGCTGTTGGAGGCTCTGAACTGGAGACCGAGGAGGTGGGCCCTACCGTGCGGACAGTGGGAGTCATGTAAGGTTTCAGAGCAGGGGAGGGATGTGATTAGGGTTGGCGTGGTAAAGACGGGGCTGACAGCTGACAGGACAGATGGGCAGTGACGGAGGCAGAGCGAGGAGGGAGCGGTGAGAGCAGGCCAGCGTAATGAGGGCTGGAACTAGGACAAAGGCAGTGGGAGTACAAAGGAGGCCCCAATTTAAATATAGCTGCCATTGATTGCTGGGCATCAGGGAGCTTGCCTGCACTCATCAAATCCTGCATCCCAGCAATCGCTAGGATGAGTCCCATTTTCCAGAGGAAACTAGAGCCCAGAGAGGTTACTAATGCATGGAGGTCCACACCATTGGGCAAGGACGCAAAGCCAGGACCCCAGGACTCCAGAACCCCAGTTCATCACCTCCAGTGGCTTGCTGGGTGGGGTGGGGGCCATGGTGGAAAAGTCAGAAGGGAAGAAGGGCTTCCTGGTTCAGAATGAACCACTAAGGAACGGTCATTCACTTATTCAACAAAGGTTTACTGAGCACCTACCATAGGCGCCCAAGGATGTCACCGTGAACAAAGAGACAATGGGGAAACGCAGGGTATGCCAGAAGGTGGGAAGTGCCAGGGAGAACAATATGGCAGACGCGAGGGCTTCCCATTAAGCATGGTGGGATGGGAGCAAGAGGAACCCAAGATGACTGTAGGGTTTGCCCTGCACTACCTGAAGGATGGAGTGGCGGTCAACCGAGATTGGAAAATGGTGGGTTTGGAGGAAGATCAATACTGGGCTGTGGACACGTTGTGTCTGAGATGCCAGTCTTCTCTATTTCCCTTGTTAAACCCTTCCACTGGCTTCCATCAGGCTTAGCATAAACCCCAAACTCTACCAGGATCACAAGACCTTGCGTGACTTGATGCCCATGGACTGCCCTAGCCCACCACACTCTGGCCACCCTGACCTTCTGTTCTTCCAATGTGAAAAGCTCCTGCCCGCCCCAAGAATGTTACCTTGGCCATTTCTTCTACTGCAAATGCCCATCCCCTTAACTCTCTCCTTCTTTGCCTTGCCCTCTTAAATCCTTCAAAGGTCATATTTCACCTTCTCAGAGAGGATTGCCCTGGCCCCTTTAGCTAAAGAGATTCTCTGCTCTCAGGATTATATTGTTCATTAAGCTGTATTTATTATTCACCTCTGCTTCTAGAATGCGTGCACCATAAAGAGAAAGATCGTGTGTGTGTGTGTGTGTGTGTGTGTGTGTGTGTGTTGTAGTACCTGCAGCACTTTTTATGGCCTAGCAGGTACTCAGTAAATATCCACCGAGTGAGAAAAGAGTGGTGGGAACAGGGTTATGGTAGGTAGACCAGATGTCCCAGCGTAGTACATAGGTAAAGTATGAAAAGCCAAAGGCCCCCAGTGGAATGTTGGGGAAAAGCAACATTTTAAGAGACAAAGTGGTTGAGGAAAGGAGATTGGTGAAAAAGAGGAAGTCAGGGAGGTGAGTGGAGACTCAGCAGGGAGGGTCACCCCTGGGGGTCAAGTTCAAAGGCCATTTGAGAAAGGCAAGGTCACTGGTCTCCAGGGCAGCCCAAGGATGAGCCAGGTGTCAGGTGCAAAAGATAAGGAGCATCAGGTCAATGGGGGGTCTTGCAGGGGGAGGGGAGGCAGGGGCTTGTGGCTGGAGAGAACGAGAGAAGAGGAAGCAGAAACAAAAGAGAGGATTTGTAGGGTGGGAGACGCTGAATACGTTTACGTGTCCAGAGAGAGACTTCGATAATGTATCCCCTTGGCCTTTCGAGCTCAGCTGCCCGATGTGGTAACCACTAGCCACACACGGCTATTTAAATATTCCCTTAATTTAATCTAAATTAAATCAGATGTTTATCCCTCAGTCACATCAGTTGCACTTACACATAGCTGTTTACATATATAATTAAATTAGACACTCAGTCCCGCAGCTGCATTAGATGTAGTTCAAGTGCTCTCTAGCCACATGTGGGCAGTGGCATTTCCATCACGGGAGAATGTTCCACCGGATGGCGCTACGCTCGCACGTTGGCCCCACCAGGGCGGGGATTTTCATGTTTTGCTCACAGCTGCATCCCCAGGCCCTAAGCACAGCAGGTGCTTCTTGCATAAACAGTGAGGAAGTGCAAGGTAGGAAAGCCTAAAGATAACAGAGTATATTCTAGAAGAGACAGAAGGCTGGGTCGAAGACAGGACTTGTCTTAAATTAGGAAAAGGATCGTGGAAGAGACTGATGGTTGTCTGTCCACTAGCCGGTCCTACCCCCTCCCTTGCCAGTGGGTCCGTCTTCCGTCACAGAGTCCCAAAATGCCCAATTGGAAGTCTTTTTCCCAGAATTCCTTTTGATGGGAGCACCGGCCAAATGAGCCAGTCACGTGGCTAACAGGACCTGAGGGGGCTTCTGGGAGCTGCTGGAGGCTTCTGGGGAAAAGTTTTCTTCCCTTGAGAAGAGGGACGTGGGTAGGAGACCGTCCCTCCTTTTCTCTGGCTGGATGGGTTTGTGTAGGTATCTTAGAACCAAGGTAGCCATCTTGGGACCATGAGTGGTAAAAGTTACTGGGAAAGCCCTTACGCTGAAAATGTCACAGTAGAAAGATGGAAAGGGTCCCTCGGGGACATCACTGAGAGCTGTGGGACCAACCCTGCGACCAGCCACCCGGCCTCCAGACTTCTTGTAATGCGGATGGACAACAGCCATCCTTCCCAGTGGACAGGAGCCAGGCAGCTCGGGCTCAAATCCCCATTCCTCCAGTCGCTAGCTGTGTGGCCTTGGGCAAGCCACCCAACTCTTCCGTTCCTCAGTTTCCTGAGCTGTACAATGGGGATGCCAAGAGTACTTACCCTGATGCCTGTGGGGGTTTATGTGATTTAGTAAGTCCTACATAGATGTTTGCTTTGGGCTTCATCGTTTTTCTTCTCTTGTGTCCCTCATGGCTAAGTTACACCAGATCCCACCGATAAAAGTAACGGTCACCACGCTTTCTCCTCTGTCAGGCTGTCTGCTTGTTGTTTTTACATTTTATTCCACTTTACTCCCCAGTATCTTTACCCAGTGAGCATTCTACTCTCTTTCCATAAAGAAGGAAAACGAGACCCAGGGCATGAGCTACGTGTCCACAGTCACACAGCTAACGTGTGGTGCCTGGCTTTTGAGTCTGGCCGTGCCACCTCCACCGGGCTGCCCCTGGGGAACTCCACCGCCCCACTTACCCTCTCCTGGGACTTCTAGACTTTCCTCTGCTGGCTGGAGGTCAGGATGTCAGTAGCCACTTGTGCAACTGCAATGTGCAGGCGGGTCAAGAGGGAAACATGTGCAAAGGCCCTGGGGCTGGAGAGACCTCATGGTAAATGGTGAGGTTTCGAGCTGAGAGGGAGGGGGCAGAGGACAGGAGAGTGACAAGGAGGTGTTAGCAGGGTCAGAAATCAGGCGAGAGACTGGGGGCCGCTGTGGACCCCGGACCTCAGGTTAGAAGAAACACTTGCTCCCACAGACAGGGTCAGATCTTCCTGAGATGGATACTTGAAGCATAACTATTTCTCATACAGTCTGTATTTTTGCCATTCATAGACTGTGCAAATCTTCAGGTTTATTTTTATATCATTTGGCTTTTACCTCCTCTTGGAAAAAGTATTTCTAAAATTTCCTTAAAAAAAATCTTAAAACAGAGAGAGTCAAGTTAATTGCTCTCCTTAGTTCATGGTGTAATTATTTATAATTTGGGTCTGGGCAATGAAGGCCCCTCTCTGTTCATTTGCTCATCCGCTCACTCATTCATTCCCTTGTACCCCCAAACCCTACTTTCATTCGTCTCTCCCAAGAGACAACCAATATCATGTTTAATTTGGTCTTATTGGAGTGCATTCCTGCAAAACATGTGCTTTATTTTGAGTGCTTGTATTTTTAACTTACACTGACGGCACGAAGTGAAGCATGTTCTGCGGTTTCCGGTTTTCACCCAGAACCAGGTTTTGAAGCCCCATCCTGGGGGGGGGGGGGCGTCTATTATATGTGCCATTCGGGAGCTCTCACCGGGCCTGGGGCTCCGAGGGGCGGGCCATCCGCCATGTTCCCGGGAGAGAGGGGGTGGAAGGAGGCCAAGGGGCCCCCAGCTCGCCATCCACAGATGGTGTTGCAGCGAACCAGCTTGCACCACCCCTGACAGACCCATGAAAATCTCCCCGCCATGAGTGCCTGGGAGCCGAACTGCTGGGGACTGTGAACTGCCCCCGCTTTGCACCGCCCAGGCCACGCCCACAGGGGCGGGGCAGGAGTTTCCTGTGTCCCCACATTCCGACCCTTGGCTGATCCACCTTGCTGACTTTTCCCATTCTGAGAGGCAGACGGAAATGCTCGCTGCTTTCATGGTCATCCTTCTGATTACAGATGATTTTGAGGACCACCCCACATACTGATTAGCTTTTCGGACATCTCTTCCCTAATCTCCCTGATCACATATATATGTATTTTTGGGGGGGGCCTCTTTTCCTGTTGGGGTTGTGCATTATTCTTGTGGACCTGCAGACACTGCCATGTGTAGTCCTGACTGGGGCTGCCCAATATGGTAGCCATTGGCCACATGCGGCTATGGACGCTGGAAATGTGGCTAGTGTGAATGAGGAACTGAATTTTAATATTCTCTTGATCTTTTTAAAAATATTTTGAGAGAGAGAAGAGCACGAGTTGGGGAAGGGCAGAGAGAGGGAGACACAGAATCTGAAGCAGGGTCCAGGCTCTGAACTGTCAGCACAGAGCCCGACGCGGGGCTCGAACCCGCGAGAGCTGTGATATCATGACTGAGCCAAAGTCGGATGCTTAACTGACTGAGCTGCCCAGGTGCCCCACTTTTTAAAGTTTATTTCTTTATTTTGAGAGAGAAGGAGAGAGAGACCTCGTGTGTGAATGGGGAAAGGGCAGAGAGACAGAATCCCAAACAGGCTCCCCGCTGTCAGTGCAGAGCCCGATGTGGGGCCCGAACTCATGAACCACGAGATCATGACCAGAGCCGAAGTCAGATGCTTAGCTTAACCCTGAGCCACCCAGGCGCCCCAAGGAAGTGATTTTAAATTGTATTTACTTTTAGTTCATTTACATTTAAAATAGCCGCATGTTGCTGGCGGGCAGCCTAATGGACAGCAATCAGATACTAATCTCTGGTCAGTTATTTTTCTATCATTCTATGTGCTATTTACAAATACCGCTTTAGTTCTTACCATGCACCAGGTGCTATTCTACATGATTTATAAATATTAACTCGTTTAAAACTCCTAGCAACCCCATAGGTAGATACTATTCTTTCCATTTTAGTGATGAGGAAACTGAGGCACAGAGAGGCTGGGCAACTTGCCCGTGGATTCACAGCAAACGGTAAAGCAAGATCTGGACGCGGGCAGTTTGGTTCCTAAACTGTCCCCATTATGTCTTTATTTGAACAGAACATCTTCCTTTTCATCTAATCAATTATTATTATTATTATTATTATTATTATTGCCTTAGGGTTTGTGCTTTTAAAGTTCTGTTTAAGAACCTCTTCCCCCACCCCAGGCCACACAGATATTCTGTCTTTTCTCCCCCGTTAAGTTCTCACCACTCACACAAGGTCCTTCTCAAGCCCCTTAACCTTTGCACGGAGCTTTTCTCGCACTTATTTGCCTTCTAAAGTAGAGGATTACACAAAAGGACACGTTTCTATTTTGGGTGGTTCCTGAAGTTCTCTTAAAGTGCAGTGTTTTCTTAAAGAAAAAACAAAAAAAAACAAAAATGGAGCAGTAGAAAATGTAAAAACCCCGGAAGGAGAGAGGTAAGTGATTCTAGAAAAGCTGGGAGCTCCAGAGGGGTGAGTTTGCCGGGGATGACCCGAGACAGGCGGGTTTGGAGATGAACAGGTGGCAGTCCGTGGAAGGGCACCATCCGGATCCCTTGCAGAAGGAGGTGGGAGGGAAACGGGTCCCTGAGACACTGCAGGGAGAGCGGGGAAGAGCTAGAGGAGGTCCGTCCACGTTTGCAAGGACAGAGCACGGCGTCAGTGCAGAACGAGAGACTCAAGGTTCAAGTGAGTCATTTGATGGAGCCAAAGCTCTGGAGATGGACGAGGAATGTTTTCCATTTAGTTCCCAGACACGTAGTGGGCACGTCCTGAGGGAGAGGCACTCCCAGATCAAAACGAAAACTTGGGGCGCCTGGGTGGCTCAGTCAGTTAAGCTTCCGGCTTCAGCTCAGCTCATGATCTTGTGGTTCGTGGGTTCGAGCCCCCCCCGTCAGGCTCTGTGCTGACCACTCAGAGCCTGGAGCCTGCTTCAGATTCTGTGTCTCCCTCTCTCTGACCCTTCGCGGCTCATGCTGTCTCTCTCTCTCTCAAAAAGAAATTAAAGATATTAGAAAAAAAAAAAACAAACCAACGAACATTCAACTCTCGGGCTGGTCGCGGCTGGTGGGAGTGGAGACTGGCCCCACCACGACTTAGGACGGTGTCCACCACAACGAAACGGCCTCCTCCCTAGGACCCAGACACCCCTGTCCGAAAAATACCTCCCGCCAAAGACAAGCGGTGTTCTCCGCCAGAGCTGCAAGTGCAGGACACCCGCGTGCCGCGACTGTGACCGTGAACTCTGCCCAGCTCACACACAGGGCAGCAAGGGAAGGGAGCCAACGGGAGCGCGCCATGGGATCCCCTGTGTTCACAATCAAACATAAGCGACATGAATCCACGCTGTTCCGGGTCAGGGTGGGGCAACTGGAGGCGAACGAGGAGGTGTTCGGAGGTTGGGGATAATCCGTTTCTTGATTTGGGTGCTGGGGACAGGAGCGTGTTCAGTTTTGGAAAATCACTCAGGCCGCACCCATCTGTGTGCGTCTCTGCATGGATGTGCTACTTCAACATCAAGTTTTAAAAAGCAGGATTAGGGGCGCCTGGGTGGCTTCATCGGTTAAGCATCCGACTTCGGCTCAGGTCACGATCTCAAGGTTTGTGAGTTCGAGCCCCGTGTCAGGCTCTGTGCTGACAGCTCGGAGCCTGGAGCCTGCTTCCGATTCTGTGTCTCCCTCTCTCTCTGCCCCTCCCTCACCTGCTCTCTGTCTCTGTCTCAAAAGTAAACAAACATTAAAAAAAAAAAAACAGGACTAGGAAGAAGGTAACACGGAGTGGTGGCTGTGGGCCAGGCAGCGTGCATTGTTTTAATCAATCCCCGTGACGACCCTATGAAGTGGGGCCGGTCATTCCTTCTACTTTCCCGATCAGAGAGGTTGAGTCACCACTCCCAGTCCACCCAGCTGGCACAAGGTCAAGCTGGGTTTTGATCCCAGCTCCCGTACATTTCTATACTCTGCAACACCTCCCAGACTTGGAAAAGTGAAGGGATGTGAATTTCTCTCCGACAGAGGAGAAAAATAAAAAAGATGATGACCTTGAGGAAAACTGAAAGGAAGGGAGTTCATAAAAGTGACCATCAATGTCTTAAGAAAAAATGGGCAGGATCTCAAGGAATCAGGAGAAGATTGGAAGCAGATGTGCAGTGAATTTAATAAGGCAGTGACTAAAGATGAAGAAATGTTGAAGGATCCAAATAAGGGTCACCGGGCAGGGAGGCAAGGCACCCTCCTCACTAGTCCTCTTGGGTTCATTCCAACCTCAGTGATCGTTTCCCAAAAATGGCAAGACTTAACGCTTCATACAGTCTTACTCTGCAGTAGCCTGTATCATAGGCGTCATCATCGTGGGAAGCAGGCGGACACCCACTTCACTGATGAGCAAACCAAGGTTCTAAGAAGCCAGGTGTCTTGTCTGAGATCACACACCACTGAGTGTCAGTGAACTGAATTCTGACTCTGCTTGCCCACGGGGCAAGCCTCCATCCCAGGAAAGAGGCGCCCTCAATCTCCCTGCTCCTCCCTCGCTCCTTTGTCCAGAGGACCTCCTCCCCATGGATCCATAGCTCTGCCTGCCTTCTAAACTGCCTCCTTCACTGTCCAGCCTCATCCCAGACTCCTTTCTCTTCCATCCCATAACCTTCAGGGGCTCAGGTGACCTCAGAGCTTTGCTGTGATGGTGGAAATGTTTTCTTCTGAGCTGTCCAATATGGTAGCCAAGAGCTGTCCAACATGGCAGCCAACAGCCACACGTGGCTAGTGGCCTCTGTGCTGTATTGTATAACTCCGCAGCTACATTATGGGATAGATTAGATCAACAAGGGTATGCAGTCGGTCACATGTTGGTGTGTCCTTATTCCTCATTTGTTCCCCAGGTCGACCCTCCAGCTTGTGCTGGCCCTGTGAGGTTGACCCCTTTGGACTACATCTCCCAGAATGCTTTGCTCTGGTTCCCACTTGGGTTTGGGCAATGGGAGGCACCAACAGAAGATGAAGGAGAGAGGCTGGAGTATTTCTCCCATACTCCCTCCACGGTTCCAAGCCTACACCTTCCTGCCTGGCCCTGCCTCAGCTGAGTTCCAAAAGTGTCAAGATAGCAATGGCTTCCCTCATGAGCTCTCAGCATCCCTTACCTGTTTTCTTTACCTGCACCCGCCACTTTAAAGAGTTTCTTAATCACTCATTCTTGATTTGAAACTATCTGGTGGGTGAATTTCGTTTCCTATGGAGACCTTGATGGATAAAAGGTCAGCAGAGTGGATTGCCCATGAAGGCTGCCCATCTGAGGGTTCCCAAATCCCACAGTTTCCGAGACAAAGGTCTCTGGAGAAGCAAGACTTGATTCCAGGTCTCCTCACCTCAAGGAGCAGGGGTATCTGTTGCCTTTTCCAAGTAAGTATTCAAGTTGGGAGAAAGACATCCCACCAGGTTCTTGCCTCACCCCACCGCAAAGCAGGAACAATTCTTCAGGGCAGGGAGCTTAAGAAACAGAGGAAGTGGGAGAGGACAGGGGTGTCCGAAAGCTGTCCTAAGGTAGGTTCTGTCAGGGGAACATCCGAGGAGATGTGGAGCTCGGTTCCCATTACTCTCTGTCTCTCCTTCCTAGACACCGAGGTAGACTACGTTTCTCAGCCTTGCCAGTAGGCATGTGGCTCTGTGACTAAGTTCTGGCCAGTGACAGGAGAGCAGGGGCCACATGAGCTGCTTCTAGGCCTGGCCCAGAAACATTTCCTGGGTGCCCTCCTCCACTCTTTTCCCTTTTGTGACTTCATGATAAGGAGCACAGAGACCTTGGAAGCCCTGGGTTGAAGATAGGGAGCCACAATATGGAAGGAGCCTGGGATTCCCCATCCTGGTTGGAGGAGAGAGCTGGGCACTGTTCAAGGATACCTATTTTGGACCTGGTGTGTGCGGGCACTCACTTCTGTTGTGTTTGAGCCCTTACACCTTTGGGGGATTCTCTGTGACAGCAGCAAGCACTTACCCAATATACTTACTAGTATCTTATCTAATAACCAGTGACTACTACACTTGTGCAGCTGAAATGTCAGCTCCAGGAGGCCACAGATCTGTTTCCTATTCCCTGGTGGACCCTTAGTACGTGGTAGGCCCCATAAGTGGGTATTTGTTGTATAAGCTGTCAGCTTCGATGTTTCGTTTCAGCTGAGTGGAAGGCAGGATTGGGTCTGTGTCCTGACCAATTATCTACTGACGGTCTCCTTTGGGCAAATCCCCAAGCCTCAGTTTCCTCACAGGGAGGAGAGAGAGTGATATAAGAGCTATTTCTTTCTCTTTGTGGACAATGGGAGGATTCGATGGGACCATTCATGAAAAGCGCTGAGCACGCCGCCTGATGCATAGTAAACCCTCAGGAAGCAGTGGTCACGACGATTTGGGCATCTCTCGTTCTCTGGGCAAAACCAAGCTCCGAAACTGCCCTTGTAATCAGGTCTGACACACTTCAGGCCCCGAGGTAGGGGGTGGGGGTGGGGAGAGGCAGGGCTTGAGCCTGGGATTACAGCCAAAGACCAACTCAGGAAGCGCTAGTCCATTCCCATGATCCTTCTGCTGTCCCAGGAGGGCTCGAGCCTCCGTTACTGTCCTGACCTCAGACTAACTCTGCGGGAATGAGACCCGCTGCTTTGTGGAGGGGGACCTGGAGCAGCTGCCTCTAGATGGGGGGAATGGGGAGACCTACTGGGGAGCCAGAACTTGGAGAACCTGGAGGAGTCCTCAGGACTCACGAAGGAAACAAACCGTACTTCAATTCAGGGCATCCCACATTTGGGGGTATTCTTACGCCCAGCAGCCTCGGGGTGTAGGGGGGATTGGACATATGCCTATCGGGTCCTTCTCCCCCATTAATTGAAATGTGAATCACAGCTGAGTCACTGAAGAAAAGAAAGTGGTTAATGAAGGATCCTGACTTCCTCCCTCCTTCCTTGCTCAGAGAGATGAGTCAGCAGAAGTCAGGATCCAAAAGTGAGAAGAGAAAAAAAGCAGGGCTGGGGGGGGGGGGGGTAGCAGAGCAGACTTGAGTCACTTGGTTCTTTGTCTTTAGCAGAAAACAAGTCCTCAAGCTCCCGGACCAAGGCGGTAGCCAATCCCTCCAGGGTGCCTGCCTCTGTTTCTGGTTTTACACAGACTCCTGGCACCCAGAGCTCCACCTGAACCCCAACAATCTCCTTCCTTGTTTCCTTCAAACAAAGGGGGGTCCCTCACCATGCCAGAGCCCACCTCAAGCCTCTATCCTTTCCCCAAAGCCCCGCGCTCCCCTGTGAATTCACACACCGTGATCACATTTTGCAAGCTCACGGGAGAGTGGGGAGCCGTGTTGCCTCGAGTCAGCGGGGAAGGGCCATGGGGAGCAAATGGAAGATTCCAGAAGTGGGGGCCCCTCAGGATCAGGGCAGCCGTGGAGGCTGCTACCGATAAGCATATGGCACCTAGAGCCAGGCTCACATCCTGCATCCGGGCTCTGCCAAGCCCTGGGAGAGCTCGTCTGTCTTTCTGAGCCTCCGTTTCCTCATCTGTGAAATGGGGGTAGCAAAGGATCCTGCTCACAGCCTGGTGAAGATGAAGAAGCAAGTACCCACCAGAGGTGAGCCGTGATGGCATCCATTACAAGGAACTCCTGCCTCACCCCTGCGGCCAGCAGAACGCCCAGCACCCGGCACCCCCACTCATGCAGCGACGTGTTGTATGTGCATACAAGCGATTTCCTCCGCAAAACAGCCTGATGGCACCAAACCTCCCAGGCCTGACCTCTGACCCTGCATTTCCAGAAGGATTCGTTTTATTTTCAAATTCTCGAGGGGCTTCACCAATCGCCCGTCTTGAACCTTTTAATATTCAAACGTTTCCTTTAAAGACTTTGTGGAATCCCGTGCTTGCTCATTTTTAAAAAATTTTTTATTAAACAAATTTTTAAAAATATTTATTTTTGAGAGAGAAAGACAGAGTGTAAGTGGGGGAGGAACAGAGAGAGAGGGAGACACAGAATCCGAAGCAGGCTCCAGGCTCCGAGCTGTCAGCACAGAGCCTGACGCGGGGCTTGAACTCACTGACTGATGACCTGAGCCGAAGTTGGACGCTTAACCAACTGAGCCACCCAGGCGCCCCTTGCGTGCTCATTTTGAACCACAGGAACACTGTCCAGGTCCCGTCTCCTAATGTCTTAGGGTGTGATTTCAGCAGTTTGCCACTGGCTTCATGAAACCCTGCATTTTTTTGTTTTCACAAGGTCGGCAACTTCAAAGTCTGCCTGCCTTCAACTTGTCTATATCATAGGGTAACATTTAACAATGGAGAACGGTGGCTCTCAACCAGGGGTAATTTCATCTGCCAGGGGACATACCGAAGTGTCTGGAGACATCTTTGTCACGGGGGGCGTGGTTCAGGCCATGCAGTGGGTGGTGGCCAGGGGTGCTAAGTAAGCATCCTACAATGCATAGAACATAAAAGAATGATCTGGCCCTAAATGTCAAAAGGGCAGTGGCAGAGAAAACGACCTAGAACCTGATAAGACCGTGGACCCACTGGGCCATGGCTGCCCTCGGGTGAGATATCTTGAGTCAGAACCCATTTTTACAAGTGGCCAATTTCTCAGTGACCAAAAAAGTACATTAGGTCTTTTCAGTCCCTCCGCCTCCTTCTGACTATAATAAGTGTATGCCGAGCTCGAGGCTCGAAGCCGGACTGCCTGGATTCTAATTCCAACTCTGCCACTTCCTAGCTGTGTGATCTTGGGCAAGTTACATAACTATTCTGGGCTTCAGGTTTTTTTTTTTTTTTTTTTTTATCACCTGTAAGTGTGGCTAATAATAGTGTCCACTGAATAGGGCTGTGGCGTGAAACGGGCTGATGTGCACAAAGTACTTAGAACAGTGCCTGGTACATAGTGAGTCGGAGGGTGCGTGGGAAGTGGACTCAATTCCTGGTACAAACGTGGTACAAGTATGGGTGCTGAATGAAGACTCACATTCTCCTTCCACGGGGTTGGCTGGGGAATGGCTGCCGGGTCAGGAACTACATTTCCCAGTCTCCCTTGCATCTAGGTGGGGCCATGTGACTACATTCTGGCCAATGGAATGGGGTCAAAGGGAGGTTCATCCCTTCTTGGCCAAGTCCACAAATATGTCTCCCTTACCACCGCCCCCCACCCTCCACTCTCCCTTGCCGCCAACCTGCAGGCTGGGAGCAGACTCTTTGAGCAAACTTGGGAGCTCCATGTTAAAAAAGGCAAAGCCTTCGTCACCCTGGATCCCTGAGGGACTGGGTGGAGCAAGGCCATACGTGGGCCACGCACCCCTGCACCCTATCCTGTCCCTCACCCACTGCACTTCAGAAGTTTGTTTTTCTCTCCTGTATTTCCTTAAGCCAGAGAGTTTTGTTTTATCTCTTACAGCAGCTGGTGTTAACTCATACAGTCTCTTCCCTCAGCATGGCTGTTTTTCTCCATCCTGTCCTCCCCATCTGACGAGCTTCAAGATGACTCTGAATCCCTTCTTTCATACCTTCCCCAGAATCTGGCAAGACCGGCAGGGGAGAAAGTCCCTCCTCCCAACGGGGACAGAGAAGGGGATGGGTTCCCCAGGCTGGGATCTTAATAAAGATCTGTGAGCTTTCCTTAGCCAAGTTTTGGGTCTCAGGCCAATTAAAGGAGTGAGTGAGACCGGCCGCGCATTAAATTCAAATTCAAATTAGTGCCTCCAAATGGCAGGATGCGCGCCAACACCTTGGTAGTCTGCTCACATGTTCCGATGTCAACTTCCCAGTAAGATCTACTCTGACCGCCCCATTGAACTTCCTGACCCAACTGTCCCGTCTTCCCACGGCACCCTTTAGCTTCTAGCACACTGGTACTGTCTGGGACTCCTCCTTGCTAGATCGTAAGGTCATGGGTCTTCCCGTCAGCAAGAACACGGCCTGGCATATAGTAACTGCTCAGTAAACCAACAAGTAAGTAAACAGGGAGGGACTAATTTGAGTCAAGTGCTTGCTCTGTGCCCAACAAGTCCTGTTACGCACATAAACCCACCTTGAGCACGCGCGGCAGTTTAGCAAAGGGGAGGCCATCATCATCCCCACTCCACACAAAAAATAAGTTCAGAGAAGGCAAGCGGGGTTAGAGCCAGGATTTGAACCTGGGCCATCTGTCCCTGGGTCTGGGTCTTCTGGGATTTGTTTCGTTTGAGCCCACGTCACAGAGTCGCCTAACCGCGGACACGTGTAAGGGGATCTTAAAGCAAAGCTATTCATTTAATTTTGTTTGGAAAATAGACACCGGGTTGTCTGTGGGGTGTGAACATGGGCAGGCTCACAGAATTGTGCTTGGTGACGGTTTCAAGGACGGAGAGGGGCCATGTGATGAATCCTGGCCCCTTCGCTCACCAGCTGTGTGATCCTGGGGTCAGCAACTTAACCCGCCTGTGTCAGTCTTACCATCCAGAAAATGGGTTACTGGGAGGATACGCTATCTTAGTATTTGCCAAGCGCTCAAAGTGCTTCACAGGCACCCGCATTCACGCGCACATGCAGAGGTGCATACGTGCACAGGCACACAGTAAGGCTCACAGTAAGCACTACGTAAGTGCCTCGGGAAAGAAACAACGATCACAGTTCCTGCCCAACGCTCGGGACCGCGGGCAGGCCACCCGAGGGCAGAGCTGAGCCCCGCACCGTATTCAGGCTCACACCACCTGCCGAAACGCATGCTGGGAGTTTGAAGAGCTAACAGTGGCTTTCAGACCCCTGCTAATTTGGAGGACAAAATTAGCTGAAATAACGGCAACAGGACGTCCACGGGGCAGTCGTCCTCCTTCAAGAAAGCAGAAAGCAAGAAGTGGACTGGGATGCCTCAAACAGGACAGGAGATGGCCAAGAGCAAAGCAAAGGGGGTCATGGGAGAAAGTGTGAGGGCTCCTTCCCCCTGGCCTCCACCTGCTGGGCAGAGGAGCTAACGTTGGCTTCCGTGTCGTACAAGCCCAGTGATGTGTCCATCTGCGAAGCATGTGCAGCTCTATTCTTTTTTTTTTTTTTTTACATTTTATTTTGTTTTTTTGAGAGATGGAGACAGGGCATGAAAAGGCAAGGGGCAGTGAGGGAGACAGAGAATCCGAAGAAGGCTCCAGGCTCTGAGTTGTCAGCACAGAGCCTGACACGGGGCTTGAACTCATGAACCACAAGATCATGACCTGAACTGAAGTCGGACGCCCAACCCAGCGAGCCCCCCAGGCGCCCCCTGCATGTGCAGCTCTAAAGTGCTTTCCAGAAATGAGCTAATAGCGCTCAGGGAAAGGCTGCTGACGCTAAATGTGACCACTCTGAGGGGACGTGTGTGGACTTCCATTCGAGAAAATGGACAAAACACAGGGCAGGGAAAGAGAGACCTTTAGTAACAGTGGTGACAATGGAGGGGACATGAAGGTTTATTACTGTCACAAACAGTCTCTGATGTTTACGAAGCACTTAGAAGGAGTCGGGCACTCTTCTCAGAGCCTGACATGGATTCTATCAGTTAATTCTCTTCAGAACTCTAGGAAGTGGGAATATTATTAGCCCCACTGGACAGATGAAACAAGTGAGGCCCAGAGAGGTTCGGGAACCTGCCCTAAGTCACACAGCTTGCAAAAGAGGGAGCCGATTTGAGTTCAGGTGCTCTGGTAACATGGGATCCTCACCATCCTAACGGCGACAATGATGTTCTGTGTATTTTACAAGAGCTGCGACCCCGAGGCTACTGCCGGCCCCATTTTATAGGTTAGGAAACTGAGGCACAGAAGGGTTGGCTGACTTGGCCAAGGTCGTACGGCCAGGAGGCGGTGGAATCAGGATTCATCCACACTGCCTTCCTCACTCACTACACTCTGGTCTCACTAGATGCTCTTTCTACAAGACAGGGAGCCTGATCCCTACGTTAGTGAGAGCGTCAGTGTAGAGTTTGACCCGGACAAGAGGCTGATACACTCCAGATCCACTGTCCCACCTCCGAGTGGCGCCGCTCACCCTGGCCACGTCCAATCTGTCCCTTGATACCTGTGCTACGCAGAGAGGGTGGGGAGACGTCCCCGCTCTTGGTCAGGGGAGGTCCTTTATATACGCTTGCAATTCTGGACAATGTGTTGCAGCCAGGGCGGCCCTTCCAAATAATGACCTGGGGACAGCTGGTGGCTCTGTCAGTTAAGCTTGGTTTGGGCTCAGATTGCAATCTCACAGTTCGTTGGATCAAGCCCCGTGCTGGGTTCCACACTGACGGCACGGAGCCTGCTTGGGATTCTCCCTCCTCCTTCTCTGCCCACCAGCCCGAAGCAAATTAAGAAACTTGAAAACTGTATAAAGATCGGATCACATCCACCTGCTGTCTGAATCCTCCCAGGGCTTCCTTGTGCTTTCAGGCTGAAGTCCCAGTGCCCCGCTGACCTTCTAGAGATTCTTCTTCTCCCATTCTCCTCTTCGCACACACTAGCACCCATGCACACACACACACCCGTACACACACGTGTGCAGCTCCAGTCACACTCTGTGTTCTCTGCATAGACGCTGCATCCAGATTGCCCGATCCTGAATTGCTCTACCGCTTGGCAGGGTCACGTCACTTCTCTGCGCCTCATTTGTCTCATCAGGACTATGTTTTGCCCACCTACGTTTTTCTAAATTCTAACCCCCCATATGTGACGTATTTGGAGGTGGGGCCTTTGGGAAGGGATTCGGTCCTGGGGGCGGAGAGACCCTCAGAACTCCCACGCCCCACGTGGGGGCCCAGTGGAAAGGCATCTGTGACCCAGGACGAGGGCTCTCACCAGACCCCAAATGTACTAGTGCTTTGCTCCTGGATTTCCCAGTCTCACAGAAGCCCCCCTCACTCCCCCCAGTCTATGGTATTCGCTTCCAGCAGCCTGAACAGACTAAGACCACAACCATTTTCTGCCAGGTTTGGGGACAATATGCACACACGTGGTGTACAACTCAGAAAAACACAGCTTTTAACTGTGGAAGGTAAGTTTTCTCCGTACACCTACGTCCAAGCCTATCGGAATCTCCCCACAGAGGCAAACACGAGGATTAGTTTCTACGGCTGCCGTGTGGCGCTAAGGTGATGTTCAATGTCGCCAGCGCGATCGGACCCCACTGCTGCGCGGAGGCTGCTAGGTCAGTTTCCCGGTAGAGAACACACAGTTCTAACCAACGAGGTGACCTTCACAGACGGGAGCTTGAGTTGGTCCAGTTTATGGGCTGTTCTTACCACCCCCCCACCCCCCACAAATGTAGTTGGTGTTCTTTTCATCAGCTCAGGGCCTGGAGGACATTGTTGGTCTCGAAAGGTTAGACAGGACTTGGTGAAAGGAGGCGGCCGGGGAAGAGGGGGGCGGGTGGCGAGGCGGTGGTCCCCAGCGTGTCGTCCAGGGGCTGGAAGGCGGCCTGGGGAGCCGGGGGAGGGGCGGGGTGGGAGGAGGAAGGGTAAAGAAGGAGTGGGAGGCGCAGAAGAGGAACGAGGTGGGTCGTGAGCTTTCTCAGAAGGTATTTTTGTAACTCTGAGTTGAAAATAGGCACGCCGACTCCGTGCTGACTGCCTCGACGCAGTGACGTGTCCCCACCAGGGGGGGCCCT
>PISW01006083.1:39578-116959 GCA_004023785.1 Mungos mungo
GGGAGACGGGGGGGGGGAGAGGAACAAGTGAACAGCTCCTGGCTGACATCTGGGCTGGCCCTTCGAACAGCCCCATGTGCGCGTGCATGGCCACAGCCCACAAACAAGTACTGAGCGAACCAGACTTTGCTGCTCGTGAACCTTCCTTGATACATTGTGCATGAGAACAGAAGTTCCCGCCTTCCTCCCCAGCCCCAGCGTCTGCCCAGGCGGGGTCCTCCCTCGCGTGTCTGCATTCGACCTGGGTACCCTCCACACCAAAGTCATGGTCATCCCTTCTGGTCCACCGAGCATTTCCCTCCCGCCTGCCCTCGCCTTCCTCTCTGGCATCGCTGTCTTCCTCCTTCCTACCGGGCTCTTCCCATTGGCATCAAATCTGCTGTTTGACCTCTTTTCTTCGAAAAAGAAAACCCCTGAACCCCACGTTTCCCACCAGCGAACACCCCCATCTCTCCCGCTCTACACTTCCTGGCAAAACTCTTCAAAAGGACCACTGGGAATCCCTCCAACAGCCTCTGCTTCCCCCCTCCTCAAAGCAGCTAGCCTGGGACCACCAACACCTCCACGCTGCTTAAACCCATGGGTCGATTCTCACTTCTTTGAATCAGCCCACTGGCCTCGGCCGACACTATTGGTCATTCCCTCGCACTCAGAACGCCCTCCCACTTCTGCCGCCCGGCACCCAGGCCCCGCACTCCCCTCCTCTGCCCCGTCTCCGTCTCCTCTGCTCTCTCCTCCTCATCTCCCCAGGGCCTCTTTAATGATGGGAGAGCCAACCCGGGCTCCGTGCTTGGTGCCTCTTAGGTCTACTCCCTTATCCAATTTCACAGCTAAAAATAACCTCCACAGGCTGATGACCCTCACACATTTGTGTCTCCAGACCTGTCTTCTCTTCCTGAACTTCGGACTCCCGATGCTCCACGGCCAAGGCCACAGCTCCCCTCTTAGCCGGCAGAGAAAACTTTGCACGACCAGAGCTGAGCTCCTACCCCTGCCAGACCCCCTTCCTATCACACTCGGTGGCAAATCCATCCTCTTAGTCGCCTCCCAAATAGTGTGTCCGTCTCCACAATCTTTCATCCACAATCCCTTCCATCTATTCCACATGCACACGTGTGGGGGAGGGGCAAAGGAAGGGGGAGGGAGGAAGAGAGAGCTCTCAAGCCAATGCCAGCAGGGGAGAGGCAGAGAGAGGGAGGAAGAGAGAATCCCGAGCAGGCTTCAGGCTCAGCGCAGAGCCTGACACGGGGCTCGATCCCACAACCCTGGCATCCTGAGCTAAGCCGAAATCAAGAATCAGACCCTCAAGTGACTGAGCCACCAGGGCGCCCCCCTGTCAGTCTATTCTCGATGTTGAGGCAGGCAGAATAATCCTTTTACTTCCGCACTCAGGGCCTCCCTGCCCATCCTGTTTAAAATTGCATCCCTTACCTCAACGCTCCCTCTGCTCCCTGCTGGCTGTATTTCTCACCATGATTTATTTACTATGCATTTCACTTAAGTTTACTGTCCATGGTACATCTCTCCTCTGCTAGTTTCTCAGCTCCATGAGTTCCGGAAACTTGTCCGTATTGTGTTCCCGGCACCTGGGAAACTGCTCTGCACAGAGCAGACGGTCCATAAACGTTTGTTGAATGACTGAATGGAGAACAATGAGAAAGAACGCTAGGACTTAGGCAATGTGGCCACGACAGAGAGTCTGTCTTTTGTCTTGTGGTTAGTGTGTTCACAGTGGGTTCGTCAGTGGGGCCACCTCAAGGGCAAGGGGAAATGAGGTGTGGACTGGGCATGTGGGATCTTCTGGAAAGCCATTTTCTGCTTCCGACCTCCTTTTTTATTGCTTTATGTACTGGGATTCAAGTAACATTTCAGAAGTTCAGTTAACAGGAATGCGCTAAGGTTAATTTCTTAGTTTTGATAAGAGTATGTGGTCATGTCTGAGGGGAACATGGGGGCACATGGGGGAGGCGTAGACCTGCAACCTCAGTGTTCTCTGTATGCAACCTTGCTGTAAACCCGAAATTACTCTAAAATTAAAGGTTTTATTTAAAGATAAGATTTATTTGGTGGAAAGGGTTCCATTGATTTAAACGAGTCTGAAGACCACAATTTCGATTCCTGAAGTGGGAAGTGATTTTAAAATATTTTTTTTAATGTTTACTTACTTTTGAAAGAGCGAGAGACAGCATGAGTGGGGGAGGAGCAGAGAGAGAGGGAGACACAGAACCAAAGCAGGCTCCAGGCTCTGAGCTGTCAACAGAGAGCCTGACGCCAAGCTCGAACTCTCAATCTGTGAGATCATGATCTACACTGATGTCCGATGCTTAACTGACCAAGCCACCCAGGCACCCCAAGGGAAGTGAGTTGTTGTTTTTTAAAATTAAGGCTTCATGTTCAGCATAGAGCCCAACACAGGGTTTGGACCTGCTGAGAATAAGACCTGGGCGGAGATCAAGAGTCAGACACTCACCCACAGAGCACCCCAGGTGCCCCTGAAGTGATTTGCTGAAACTTAAATATTAAAGTAGTTTGGTCAGAAATTCAGAAAGCGGGTGAGCAGGGGGGGAGTGGGTGCTGGGGGCGGACGCCCACCCGGCTGGAGGCCACAGCCCGGGCGGCCCACATGGAGGAAGCTAAATCCTGACCTCGGGAAGGGCAGGGGAGGCAGGAAAATGGGCACATTCAGGAGGTGCGCTTGACAGAGCTCACGTGGACGAGGAGACGGAGGACCGGCAAGAAGGCGATGATGGTGCGCGAGCTCCTGGCTCGGGCGACGGGGTGGGGGCGATGCCCCTGTGGACGGGGAGAATGGGCTGAGGTTTTACATGACTTGCGCTGTTTGTGGCTCAGCCACGGGGCTCAGCAGAGGAAACCCAGCACGCGCGTGGGGGCGTGGGGCGGGGTCACAACAGGGACCGGACCTAGATGTTCTCCTTAGATGTTCTCTGTTTCCGCATTCTTGCCTGGCCAGGCACCTTGCTACATTGTATTTCCCAGCACCACTTCCATCAAGACCGGGTCATAAGACCGAATCTGGCCAATAGGATGTGGGAGGAAGTGACGTAACCCAGTCCCAGGCCTGGCCCCCTCCAACATCCTGAAGACCCTCTACTCTCTCTCTCTTGCTCTCATCTGCATCCAACTGCAGAGGGTCCAGACGAGGACCCCAAGGCCTTTGGGGACGGCAGAGCCACAAGCCGGACGGAGACAGGATCCCCGCATGACTGCGTGCAGCACAGCCCGACCTCCCCCTCTGATCAAAGTGTGACATAAGCAAGGAAACATCCTGCCGGCCACCGAGATCTGGGGATGGTTTGTTACAGCAATGAGCCGATCTTGATCCAGGCGTTGTCCGCGGAGAGGCGATAGTTCAGGTTGTTTAATTAATTCATACTGAGCACTAACTACGTGTCAGCCATTTTTCTTGGTATTGGGGACACAGATATAAATAGAAAGGTGACATGTTCCTTTCCTTTCACAATGCTGGATTAAATGTCACCAAGAAGAGGGCTAACATTATTCCACGTATTGTTTCATTTAACCTCCAGAAGAATTTTATTAAGAAGCCACTCATTTATTTCCATTCTACAGATGAGGAAACTAAGGCCCGGAGAAGCTCGTAACTTGCTCAAGGACACACAAACAGTAAATGGCAGAGCTGGGATGTGATCCCGTGCAGGGGGAGGCCTCGGAGTACGAGCTCTTAACTTCTGCTCAATGCATGTGGCGCTCGCTCTGGGACATGATGGAGGGAACAGAGCTCAACCTGGAGGAGAGTGGAGATAACTCCTCCAAGGAGGAAGTGAGAAGGGGGATCCTGGGGGAGGGCTAGCTCCGCAGGAGCCCAGGTGGGGAAGGAGGAGAAGGCTGTGTGCATGGAGTTGAGAGATAACATGAGCAGTGGGAGGGGAGATGGCAGAGCAGGTGGATGTCAGGGAAGTGTTGTTCTGGGTGCCATGCGGAGGAGTTTGGGGATCGGACCTGAAGGCAATGGAGGGTTTAAAACCCTGGGGCTGTCAGACACGGCTCAGGAATCACATGTGGTGTGATAAGGGTGTCCTCTAGGTGGACAGGAGACCTTCATGACCCTGTGATGGTGGCTGGGAAGGAGTCATTGGAAAAGAAGAAATGCAAGCCAAGAAGCATCACTGAGCTGGGGGGAGGGAGAGAGAGGGAGAGAGGGAGAGGGGGAGAGAGAGAGAGAGAGAGAGAGGCAGGCAGCACACCTCTGAATTCTGAAGAAAGAGAAGTTCTGAGGTGTCTGAATGAGACATCTGGCCACTCTCTGGGCACCTTTCCCCTTCCCGAAGTGGTTCAGGGACAGGTGGGGACACTGGCCACCAGGCTGAGATTGACACGGGAGGTGGGCACATTCTCAAGAAGTCTGAGAAGTCGGGATGGTGGCTAGAGAGGAAACAGGGCATCGAAAATTCTATCTTTCTCTGAGACAGACAAGGCGTGGCGCGGAGGCAGGCGGGGCAGACGCTAAAAGGCTTGCAGGGAAGGTGCTGGGCACGACCCCCGAAGGCCCCCGTGAGCCCACTCTGAAGCCTCGACCACATGCCAGCTTTCTTGCCCCAGCGGGAAGACAGAGGCGCCCCCAGGTCAGAGCCTGACCCACAGGGCTCCCCACTCTGCGTCCCGAGTGGGTGAGTGATCTCTTCACAACCAGAAGGGACCCTGGCATTGGGAGACCAAGCTCCTGATTTTGCCAATGAGAAGAAAGTTCCTGAAGGGCTCCGAAACCTGTCCAAGATCACCGACCAAGCAAACGGTAGGTCTGGAGCTGGAAGAGGGGTCTCTCATCAGCTCGGTCCGTGCCCTTCTGCTCCAAATGTTCTCCCTTGGTTATTTTATTGTATTGCGGTAGGAACGCTTAACAGGAGATCTACCCCCTTAACCCACGTTCAAGAGCACGAAGGGTGATCGCCGCGTCCACGCACACTGTTGCGTGGCCCATCTCCAGAGCTCATTCATCCTGCTGGGCTGAAGCGTCAAACACGCTGACCCGTCACGCCTCACCTCCCTGGTCTCCAGCCCCTGGCCAGCACCTTGCCAAGCCTTCCTGCGCTCGGCACAGGGTCCCCAAGGCCCATCCCTGCCGCTGCTCAGTGCAGACTTTCCTTCTCAGGCGGAACGACACACTATGGCAGGTGTGTTACCATGTCTCCTTCACCCACCCCTCTGCCCACGGTCACCCCGGCTGTCTCAGACCTCGGATCCCGTGCCTAGCACCGCGGTGAGCGCTGGAGCGTGAATACCTCTTTAAGATCCTGATCTCGATTCTTTTGGATAAATACCCAGAAGTGGGATTGTTGGATCATATGAGAGGTCTATTTTTAAGTTTCGGAGCGACATTCACGCTGTTATTCCGTAGCGGGCGCCCCATTCCGCGCTCCCACCGACAGCGTGCAAGGATGTCCAGGTCTCCACCTCCGCACCGGCACGTGCAGTCTTGTGTCTTTGCCCTGAAAGCCATCCTGGCAGGTGTGGGGAGTCTGGCTTGGGATGTGCCAGTGCTCTTGCTGGTCCCCATGGGACTTGGGAGTGGGGCTGGGGTGGGTGGGGGCTCCGGAGATGATGAACGTGCCCCCCCACCCTGGGCCGTGCCATCCAATCCAGCAGCTGCTAAGTGTGTGTGGCTGCTGAGCCCTAGGCATGCGGCTGGCATATGTGACAGACAGAATTCCAAACTTAACCTAATTTTAATCACTTACAAGGTAGAAGGGTGGCTCCTCAAAGCAGAGGCATAGAATTGGCCAGTGATGTGGCAGCCCCGCTTCTGGGGGTCCACCCGGAGGCACTGAACCCGGGGGCCTGAACGGATGTTTATGCACCTGTGTTCACAGCAGCATTACCGGCAGTGGCCGAAAGGAGGGAGCAGTCCAGGAGCCCATTATGGAGGGAGGGATCAACAAAAATGCAATATAACTGTACAATGGAATATTATTCCACCTTAAAAAGAAAGAAGTTCTGACACTGCGGCATGGATGAGCCTCGGGGACATAATGGTAAGGAAGGAAGCCACCTGCAAAAGGACAAATGTTGCATAATTCCACTTCTACGAGGCCCCTAGAGTCATCACACTCATAGAAACAGGAAGTCAAAGGGAGGGAGCCAGGGGCTGGGGGAGGGAGGAAATGGGGACCCAATATTCACCGGGGACAGAATTTGAGTTTCACCAAACAAGAAGGGTCCTAGAAGTTGGATGGCAGAACAGTGGACGGCTGAACTGGTCATCTAGACACGGTCAGAACGTTCAATTTTATGTTGCGTATCTTTTGCCACAGTTTAAAAAATGTTGACACCCACACACGGCTGGTGGGGACTGAACCGGAGAGTTGCCAACGGATGGTTCCGACGACCACCGCAAAAGCTCACGGTCTTCGGAAAGAGACCGTCGTCCCCTCCCCGAGTGGACAGCCTGGAGCCCCAGGAGGGGGCGGCCGCCTGGCCAGGTCAGAAAGCAGTGGCCAAGAACCCGCTGGATGCTGGCCGGCAGCCAGGTGCCAATCTGTCCGCTTGCATCCGGAGGGCCGCGAGGAGCGCTGTGTGCCAGGCGGGCAGCCCGGGGCTGCGTGCACCCGCTCGGCGTCCGGCCCCGGGGGGTTTCCACTCCGCTGGGCAGGGACCGGGAAGGAAAGCTGTCGTGCCCGGGTTTCTCATGCACAATGGCTGCGGCAACAGCAGGAGAGAGCGGCCGAGGGCTAAGCACGGGGACACCTGGCTCCCTGCGTGGAACATTCCACCCGCAGCCCCTTCTGCAGGCGGCAAGGCGGGTTCCTCACAGCCGCTAGAGGCGGCTCGATCCTGCTCGGCTCTGAACGGCGAAGGCCTGGCTTTCTGGGACTGACCTGGCTTGGGCTTCTCGGAGAAATCCAGCAGCAGGAGCTAAACAAGACCCAGGGGACTCTAGATCAGGACCCCGGCCCACCCCACCTCCGTCAGGGGCTCCCCTGGTCTTTTCCTTCCTGGCACTTAGCACAGTGGAAGCTTGGAGAGTGTGTGGGACAACGCTGGGGGCGGGGGCGGTTAGAACGCACAGGGAGAGCTGACTCCCACACGTTCAGATCCCGAGTCTGCTGCTTACTGTGTGTCCTTGGGCGAGTTACTCAGCCCCTCTGTGCTTCCATATCTCTGGGGGAAAAAAACCAAAAAACCAGGAGCGAAACTGACGAATCCCTGGAAAGACTGCAGAACAGCGATCGCATGTCCTACAGAGAATGGAAGCCTCCAGAAAGCCCCTGTGCCCGGGTAGCACAGCGGATGCGGGGGGCAGGGTGTTCCCAGCATTCCACACAAAAGCAGGCCCTCGGGGGTCAGAAGCTGACTTCCAAAGCGCATTCTGGGCCTAGTGGGCTGAGTGGTGATCCTTCAAAAGACAGGTCCACACCACGATCCCTGGGAACTGTAAATGTGGCCTCAGTGGGGGGGACAGAAGGGGTCTCCGCAGGTAGGATTAAGTTAAGGATTCGAGAGGAGAGGCTTATTGTTGAATTACCTGGGGGAGGCTAACTGTACCCACGTGTATACCCTTAGAGAGGGACAGAGGGCCATGTGACGCAGACCAAGTTCCTGCGGCCTTGGGACCACAAGCCAAGGAGTGTCTGCAGCACCAGCGGCGGGGGGGGGGGGGGGGGGGGGGGGGGGGGGGGGGGGGGGGGGGGGGGGCGGTGGACACAGACTGGGCGTGGCTGTCCCAGCGTCTTCACTTCAGACCTCTGGCCGCCATGACTGGCCATGACTGTGAGACGGTAAACGCCTGTCGTTTTAAGCCACCAAGTTTGTGGCACCTGGTGACAGCAGCTCTAAGAAACCCATATGGGCAGAGAAAAATGAAGCAATGTGCCTCTGCTCCCAGTTCCGCCCATTCGTTCTAAGGCACCTTCACAGGAGATTACGGCCTGTTTGACGGCTTGATTCGATAAATATGGTCCTGGGCTGCCCACTCCCCCCAAAAACTACATTTCCCAGCATTCCTGGCAGCTAGGTGCGGTCACATGACTAGGGTTCCAACAATGGTTTGTGAGCAGAAGTGACATGCGCCACTTTGGGACTGAGACTACCTTTCCTTCTGTCTTCACAGGGTCAGTCCACTTCCTGGGAATGATGCCAAACGCCCGGGGTGGTGGCAGAGCCACGCGAGGGCAGGACCCTGGGTCCCTGAGTGACTGTGGCTCGGAACTCCCCTGGAAGGGAGAAGTGACATTCTTTTTTGTCTATTAATGTTTACGTATTTTTGAGACAGAGAGAGAGTGTGAGCAGATGAGGGGCAGAGAGCGAAGGGGGCGGGGGATCCAAAGTAGGCTCTGTGCTGACAGCAGAGAGCCCAATGCGGGGCTTGAACTTGTGACCCGTGAGATCATGATCTGAGCTGAACTTGGACGCTTAACCGACCGAGCCACCCAGGCGCCCCGAGAAGTCTCATTCTTTATTGTTGTCAGCAATGCTCTTTTGAGGACTATTGTTACGGCAGCATCAGCCTTACCACATAGCATCATGAACGCTGATTACGTACCTGGGGTGTTCTGGGCACTGTAGGGGTGACAATGGGACTGATCGGGAGAGGGGGAGGGGGTCCCTGCTCCCGTGGAGCCCACACGCTTGTGGGAAGAAAACAGATCATTAAAATCTCCATGATAACATAATAGGATAAGAAATCTGGTGGAGAAGCGTTCTTGGAGAGGAAGGAGGTTTCCTACCACAGGCCGGGAGGCTCAGGGAAGGATTTTTGGAGGAAAGGATGCCTGTTCCAGGACCTGAAGGCAAAGAGAGAGGAAGAGGAGGAAGTATTTCACAAAGGAGGATGGACACTCCCGAGGCTGCCCAGTGAGCGAGCACAGGATGCTGGAGTTCGATGGGGGGGCGCCTGGGCGGCTCAGTCGGTTAAGCGTCTGACTTCAGCTCAGGTCATGATCTCGCAGTTTGTGGGTTCGAGCCCTGCGTCGGGTTCTGTGCTGACAGCTCAGAGCCCGGAGCCTGCTTCCGATTCTGTGTCTCCTTCTCTCCCTCTGCCCCTTTCCTGCTTGCGCTCTGTCTCTCCCTCTCAAAGATAAATAAAAAAATTAAATTAAAAAAAGGAGTTTGACGTAGTTAGAGAGGAGTGATGACACAGGCGAAGTGGACAAAAGCCACAGGACACAGGCTCTCAAGCACCCTAAGGGCCGTGGGTCACCCTGGGAGGACTGGGTGAGACTGACGTTCTATAATCAGAACCATACGTATTCCGAAGAAAGGCCCAGCCTCGACCACCTCCCGGGGGATAACCTTGAGGTATCCTGCCTGACGAGGCTGTCCTGTATCTCTGGGTCCTTGCACCAGGCCAGGTGGCCCTTCTGACAATGTGATTTACAGTGAACGCCTGCTGCGTTCACCTGGGGCCGCATCTGGTGGATCCCTGGGGCCACTGGCTCCGTGTCACATGGGTACTCCACGCCTATGCAACTGAGCCCCAGTAAAAACCTCAGACGCCAGGGCTGGAGTGAGGGTCTCTGGCTGGCAGCACCCCACGCACCACTGCCCGCGGGACTGGGCACTCACTCCACGGGGGCGGAAAACGGGAAGCCTGCTGCCGTCCAGAGCCTGGACTCTCCCCGACCTCTTTTCCCTTTGAAGGTTTTAATCTGTACCCTTCCCTCCTACTGAACTGTAGCGGTGAGTGTCACGGCCTCTCTGGGTCCTGTGGAGAACCATCCGATCCGAAGGTGGTCTTGGGGACCCCGACCTATAGTCCTACAACCTTAAACCTGCTTCAGGCCAATGAGATTCCGGTCTAGTTACATCTCAAGAGAAAGCAACTCCACGCAACAAGTTTTGAGAAGTCCCACTCCTCAGGCACAGGGCTTTCGTGAATTTCAGAAATAGACAAAACCGGTCCGTGTCTCTGAGCAGCTCAGAGAGCAGAGTGGGGGGAGAGATGGGAGATCGAATCAGGATGCTGAGGACTTCAGTGGCCGAAGGTGGGAGGCCAGGGGTCTGTTTCTTCTTCACTGTCTGATCAGGAACGGGGACAATTTGTAGCCTCCGGCTCAGAGATTAAGGGGATGGGTCTGGGGGTGTGTGCGTGTGCCTGTGCGTGTGCGTGCACACACGCATACGCACTGTGTACCTCGGGGGAGGGGATGACGGAGAAGGTGAAATGGAGCAGGTCAGAGCCATCTGAGCCAGACCTGAGTCCCAAAGAGAATTTTCTTCTTCTTCTTTTTTTTTAATTTCAGAGAGACAGCGTGAGCAGAGAAGGGGTAGAGAGAGAGGGAGAGAGAATCTCACGCAGGCTCCATACTGTCAGCACAGAGTCCGATGTGGGACTCAAACCCACAAACGCATGAGATCATGACCTGAGCCAAAACAGGGAGTCGGCTGCTTAACTGACAGAGCCACCCAGGCGCCTCGGATTTTCTTTCAGAAACAGCACCTGAGGAATGTGGAATTTTGGGCTGCCCAGAGCTCCCCCAAGAACAGAATGAGGCTTCTGGCCAATACTGGTGAAAATCCGACACCATCCAAGAAAACCTGTGTCACGTTCTCTGACCTCACCCCACAGCCCCCTTGCCCTGCCCTGGGCGGGGTGGGGGGGATATGCCCCTAAACCAAGGCTTTACTGCTCCTGCTTCGTCTTCAGCCGTCCTCAGTAACAATCAAAACAGCCAACAGGCAAAGCACCGCACTCGAGGTCCTGCTATTTTGTATCATCCGCACGGCGGACCTCCGTTTCCGGTAATGCAGCAGCCCCGGTAATCAGAGCGGCCCCCTCTTGCTGAAAACAATCACAAATCCTGCATAAAACCTGAAATCCCTCTTGGTGAAGCACGGGACGCCCGACAATCTAGTAGATAACTCAAATTTAAGTGGAACCAGGGGCCAGGGGGACAGCACATCAAAGCCACTTGGGCTCCGAGGGCACCTGCCGCCCGCAGAGAATGCTGGCTTCAGTATTCACGGCCTCCTGCGGAGCAGGGGTGAAAGGCAAAGCCCGAGGCCCCCTGAGACTGAGAATCTAAAAGGAGACACCCCCCCTCCGCCCCTGAATTGGGATGGGGCCCCAAGGGTAAGAAACCTGGAGCTAACTGACTCCATCAAGTTGCAGAGGGACTTTCAAGAATAGTGACTCCGGCACTTAGCAGAGAAACAGAAAAATAAGTCTTTGAGAAATTTTAACCACAAGCTGGCCTTGCCAAACACTGGTGTCCCCAATTCTCAACATACAGGTGGTCCGAAAGTTTCAGACGGCCTCAGAATGGGAACAGCGCAGGTGCCTGGAAGGGAATTTGTAAGTGCACATTTTCCAGGGAACATCCACCTTTGTCTCAGGCCCCAGAGAACTGGCCCCCCCACCCCAGCATTATCTCACGAGAAAGAGCTTCCGAATGAAACTAGTAAAACCCTCAAGAAAACAAGAGACAAGAAGAAAAGTCCTAAAACTATATTTAAGTTACCAGACCCTAATTACAAAATAATGCTTTGCATGTTACATTTAAGGAAATACAAACTAAGCCTGAAAATATATTTTTTTAAACTTATTTTGAGAGAGCGGCAGAAAAGAAGAGAGAGAATCCCAAGCAAGCTCTGCGCCGTCAGCGCAGAGCCCAACACGGGGCTCGATCTCACAAACCCTGAGATTGTGACCTGAGCCAAAGTCGGCCGCTTAACCGACTGAGCCCCAGGGGTGCCCCTAGTCTGAAAATATCGATAAAGCAATTCTCAACCGGCGGTGATTCTGACTCCCATGGGACATGGGGCAGTATCTGGAGACACTGGGGGGGGGAGGTCACAGGCGGAGGGTAGGGAGGGTGTGCTAGAATCTACTCAGTTGAGACGCTGCCCAACGTCCTCCGGCGCCCAGGACGGCCCCTCACAGCAAAGCGTTATTACCAAAGTCCAGCACATCGACAGCGCCGAGTCTGAGGAATCCTGCTGCAGAAAAACGAACGACCACCAAAGACGAAGCCGGTTTGCAAGGACCAGGCAGAACCCGGGGCGTGAAAAACCTCACACGTGAAACCGAACCACTTAACGGCGTGGTCAGTGGCAGATTAGACACGGCGAGCGGGAGGGTCGGGAGGCCAGTGAGAGGCAGGTCCCGTGACCCTCCTCATTTGACAAGTGGGTAAACTGAGGCGCACCACCCACTGAGACGGTGGTCTCAAACTGGCATCTGGCCAAACTGGAGATTCGCGCTCTGAACGTGAGCTCTGCTCTTCCGTTTACCCCCAGGAGGATGGCTACTTCTCCCTGCCTGGGTCTCTGAAGGTCTCTCCCATGTGCTCCTTTCTTTGGCAAAATATTTTGAGGAAAACAGAATTTGCCGAAAGCATCTGGCGGAAGGCGCGTTGTGCGGCATTGGCATGCGGGTAACCAGCCTCAAGAAAAACGCAGAGCCATTTCCATCTCGAAAGCATTTACCTTCCGTGAACTAATTCCATTTACAGCGGAGGGCTCAGGGGGTTTATTTATCTGTCTACAGAAGCAGGGAAAATAGGATCGGTGCACCAGTAAAAAGCCTTCCCTTCAGGAGCCACTGCAGGCTGGGCTGTGGGGTCCAAGGCCACCCCGAATCTGCAACCCCAGAGTCCCTACTGCAGGATCTGGAACAAGGTACTTAACCTCTCTGCGCTTCCGCTTTCTCTCTCCATAAAACTGGGATCCTTAAGGGGCACCCAAGGGGCTCCGTCGGTTATGTGTCTGACTCCTGATTTCGGTAAAGTCATGAACTCAGGATTTCTGAGACCGCGTTCCACGTTGGGCTCTGTGCCTGCTTGGGATTCTCTCTCCCCCTTCTCTGCCCCTTCTTCCCGCCTTCTCTCCCCTCCCCCCCCCAAATAAATAAATACATATATTTTAACAGGGGTCCTTAAGAACCAGCTTCCCTGGACTGTTGCAGAGGTTCAAAGAGAGGTGTGCACAGGACACGGCACACGGCGACCGCTCCATGTGATCAGTGATTATTTCTCTCAGACGGACAGGAAAGGAATGCCCAGTGGTAAAGATCATGGACTCTGGGACCGCACTCCTGGCTTTGAATCCCAGCTTGACAACTCATGGCTAGCCGTGTGGCCTTGGGCAAGTTACTTAGCCTCTCTGTGCCTCGGTTTCCTCCTATATAAAACGCAGAGGATAACGGCTCTTACCTTCCAGGCTTTCTGGAAGATTAAATGAGCTAATATTTTGAAAGGGCTCAGAATCGTGCCTGGCTCATGGTAAGTGGTAGTTGCTGGTACTGTCCTCACGCTTGCAGGGAACGAGCTGGCTGACGTGACCAGGACACTGTGGCTACTCTGAGGTTCTCAAAGGGCAGGAACCAGGCCTGTCCTGTGGACCACCGTATCCCGAGGGCCTGGCACACCGTAGGAACTCAGTAAGCAGCTTTTGAATGAATAAAAAGCTTCCCCTTTGCCTGCCAATATTGTCCCCAAACATAAGGAGAGCCAGGACTACTATATACTGAGAATTTACCCCGGAGCCGGCCCCCTGTGCCCCCTGCGGGGCACAGGACGGCCTCACAGCAATGCTAAAGGGTGGCATCCTATTTCACAGATGAGGAAACTGATGGTCAGAGTGGCCCCACAGCCAGTGAACAGAAGAGTCAGAATCTTCCCCACGTCTACCCTGATTCCCAAATCCATGTGCGCATCCGTCCCTTCAACTTGACCATCCTCGCGGACTTCAGAGCCAGCCCCCATGCCCTGAGACCCTTCTTGTTTACACGTCTCTGTTTTTCCCTTGCTCCTATGTTTTCCCCCTTCTGCTCGGCGCCTTGGTTTCCCTGCTCACAAAAAGGAGACAGTAACAACATCCTTCCCATAGAACGGCCATCAGGATGACGTGGGTAACAGTGCGTCACGCAGATCAAGCCTCTGTAAATGCAGCTGTTTCTACGTTCTGAGCGTCGGCCAGCACCACCTGTCCCCTTGACCCTGGGGCTCGCACCTTCGGCTGTGCTCACCATGCCCTGCGCTGGGTCTCCATCTCTTGCCGCGTATTTCACTCCGTCCAAGCTGACTTACCTAGCAACTTCTCTCCCAGGAGGCTCTCTCAGGGCGCGCGCACACACACACACACACACACACACACACACACACACACCCACCCACCCCCTCTCTTCTCGCAGTCTCTCCGGCCACTAAAATTAGCCCCGTCTCCGGTCCAGGTCCCCAGCGCGCCTGTCCTCTTTCCTCCGGGCTCCTGGCCACTGGCGATGCTGTGTCTCCGACGCCGTCGCCGCGTCTTTAAAGCAGGGGTGTCTGAGACTCCAGAACAGGTGGCGCGGGGATGAAGGGATTTCACCTGCGCTCCTCCCCACGGCGTGCTTTTTAAAAAGCTGCCGCGAGAGCCGCCCGCCCCCTACTGTACCCGGTACCCCTGTTTCTAGTTTCGAAATGTCGGCGAAAAGATTGAGCCGGTGAGACCTCCAGGGACCCTGCGAGTTAAATCTCGACTTTTAAACAATGGAAGAACAGCGAACCAGTGACTCCACCTCTGGTCTATACCCCACAGAATTGAAAGCAAAGACTCAAATGGATACTTGCACATCCATGCAAATATCACAGTGGCTTTCCTCACGGTGGCGGAAAGGTACAAGCGAGCCAAAGAGTCCCTGGTGAATGAGTGGATGAACACAGTGTGGTTTGTCCATGCAACAGAAAACTATTCAGCCCTGAAAAGGAGAGAAATTCTAGGGGGGCCTGGGTGGCTCCATCAGTTGAGCATCTGATTCTTGATTTCATCTCAGGTCCATGATCTCAGAGTCGTGGGATTGAGCCCCACCTCGGACTCTGCGCTGGGCATGGAGCCTGCCTGAGATTCTCTCTCTGTCTACCCCCACCCCACTCGCTTGCTCTTTCTCTAAAAATATTAATAAATATGGGGCGTCTGGGTGTTCAGTCGGTTAAGGGTCTGACTCTTGGTACTGGCTCAGGTCATGATCTCATGGTCCGTGGGATCGAGCCCTGGGACAGGCTGATGGCATGGAGCCTCCTTGGGGCTCTCCCTCATCCCTCTCTCTCTGCCCCTCCTCCACTCATGCACACTCTCAAATAAATAAACTTAAAAATTAAATAAATAAAAAGGAAGGAAATACTGACAACTGCTCCAACCTCACTGAACCCTGAGGACATCGTGCTGAGTGGAAAAAACCAGTCACAGAAGGACACATGCTGTGTGATTCTACTTGGATGAGGTCCCTGGAGGACTCAGGATCATAGAGACAGGAAGTAGATGGTGGGCCCTACCGGCTGAGGGAGGGGAGGGGTAGCCAGTGTTTTATGGCGACAGAGTTTCAGTTTGGGAAGATGAGAAAGTCCTGGAGATGGAGGGTGGGGATGAATGTCCCTCAATGCCACCGAGCGGACACTTAAAAATGGTTAAAGGGGGAGCACCTGGGTGGCTCAGTCAGTTGAGCATCCGACTTTGGCTCAGGTTATGATCTCACGGTTCGTGGGTTTGAGCCCCACATCAGGCTCTGGGCTGACCGCCCAGAGCCTGGAGCCTGTCTTCGGATTCTGTGTCTCTCCCTCTCTCTGCCTCTCCCCTGCTCACTGACTCTTTCTCTCTCAAAAATAAATAAACATTAAAGAAAAAATTTTAATTTAGAAAATGGTTAAAAGGGAACATACTATGTGTATTTCACCACAATTAAACTTTTACTTTTCCTCAAAAAGACAGAACAATGAGACGAGCTGGCCAGGAGGAGACAACAGAGTCTGTGGGCAGAGCAGGGTGGGGGCCTTGCAGGCACTAAGCGGGGCGGAGGCTTGAGGCTCCTGGGGGCATTTTGCTGGGAAAAGTCATGCTGTGAATCATTTATTGAGCACCTGCTATGTGCCAGGTCCAGATCTAGCTCTGGGACACAGCCGTGAGCATGAGAGACCAAAGTCCCTGCCCCCACAGGGCTGATATTCTGGGGGGCAGGGGGAAGATGGGCCACAATGGACCAGGAAAAAACCAAAGGTGTCTCCTAGCTGCTCCTCGGGGGGTTGGAGGGAAATGAAGCAGAGAGGGGGAAGGTGGCATGTCAGGAGACGGGTGAGCAAGTTCTGGATCTGAAGAACACCTGAACAAAGGAAATGAGGGCACAGTCAGGAGACGACCTGGGGGAAGAGCGTTCTGGGCAGAAGGAACAGCCAGTGCAAAGGTCCTGAGGCTGGACCATGCCTGGTGTGTTTAAGCAACAATAAGGTGTGGCTGTAGCTCAGTGAGTGAGGAAGGCAGTGAGGGGAGATGAGGGCAGGCAGGGGCAGGGGCAGGGCTTGTGGGGCCTGGTGGGAGGCAGGGAGGACTTCGGTGTTTTTCTCCAACAAGTGAATGGGGAGCCATGGAGGGTCACAAGCAGAGGAGGGACACAGCGTGCCTCGCGGGTTCACAGGCGCCCTCTGGCTGCTGTCAGGGGGACAAGGTCTGAGTTGGGCTAAGGCTGGCCTTGGTCTGGCTGAGGGCGCGGGTCAGATGGACGACCTGGGCCCCGCTGTCTCACCTGCACAGGGGAGGTGCTAACGGCCCTGATGCAAAGGGCTCAGGCAGCCCCCGGCACACAGCGCGTGCACAGTAAATAAGAGCAATCATGATCATCAGCGAGAAAAATGTTGCCGTGCGTCCAGCTACCCTCCCCGGGGCAGGAGGACTGTGTCCACTGCCGTAACCTCTCGGAGCCCAAGTCAACCTGTCTGACCCTGTACCATTTAAGAGTCAGGCCTTGTCCTTAAATTCCCGAGTCCTCCACTCCCTAGTCATGTGGCCTGAGGCAAATCCTCGCACTTTCCCAAACCTCCGCATTCTCATCTGTAAAATGGGGACGACAGCTCGTGCCTCATGGGAGGCGGGGAACAAATGGAGTGATTCTTGGAAAAGAGGGTGTGGCCAGAGCAAGCATTTCACCCGCGGTCACCATTATTACTGGTATCTATTTGCCCTGCAAATTAGGGACTATAAGCCCCATTTTACAGATGAGGAAACTGAGGCCCAAAGAGACAAGAAGAGGAGTGGAGGTGAGTGGGAAGGACTCCGCTGCCCAGGTTCGCCCCGCTTCCTGCCCGGCCACGCCCCCTCATCCGGTCCTCGCTCTCCCAGTTGGGTAATGGGGACCATGGCCGTGCCTCCCAAGAGGGTACACTTGGAGGATTAAATGAGATGGTCTCCTCGATGCTGAGCACCGGGAACCTGGTAAGCTCTCGGTGACTGTCAGCGGCGACCTGTAACGGCCGCAGTCCCCCCAGCTGGCCGCCGAGGAAGCCCGTTGGTAGGACACCAGGATCCGGTTCTCCATCACTGGGCTCTGCTGTCAAACCTACGGTTCAGAGCCATGCACACCTTGCCCGTTCCTTTAGAAAGGACTAGAAAATGTCACATTTGGGGCTGTTCTCCCCTCCCCCCTGCATTCCCAAATCCCCATGGCTCTAAGTTTCCCAGGATGCCTGTCGGCTGCTCCTGCATCTGGGCGTTCTTTGCTCGTCCACTCCGCCTGCGGAGCAGCAAGACTGAAGTGAAGGATGTCCCGTGCTGTCCACTCTCTAGCACCCGGGCAAACCAACAAAGGGCCTGGTTCTTTCTATCACCAGCTATGAATCCATTCATTCATTCATCCATCCATCCATTCATTCATTCATCCATCCAATAGATGTTTACTGAGCCCCCTTCTCAGGTTCTGTACCAGGCTCTGAGTTTAGCCTTTGCCCTCCAGCGGAAGAAAACAGATTAACTGAGCACACGATGCTGGGAGAGTCCGCACAGGTGTCACCAGGTCCCATAAAGCGACCCAAACTGGCCTGACATGGAGCGTGGCGTGGGGAGATCAGGAAGTATGTACTTCCTTGAGTCATGGGAGTCCTCCCTTGGCCCCGCAACCCCCCTCCAAACCCCCCGGCCCCTTCCCTGATGCAGCAAACCAAAGGTCCACCCCTGACACAAAACGGGAGCCTCCTGATGAGGGTCAGTGCCCTCGTCACTCCAGCTGTTAAATACTTCCGATACCACGTCTGAGTCAAGATTAGCCAGACCCAGAGGAGAGAGCATATTTCAGACACAAACGACAGCATTTGCAAAGGTCCTGGGGTGAGCGAGCAGATGCTGCTGGTGGAGGAGGCTGGCATCCCTCTCCCTATTTTCTCCCTCTTACAATGCACCTGCAGACAGAAGGAAGCCTGCTCTGCAGCAGAGTGGGGATCTGCACCCAAATCCTGGCTCCACAACTTCCCTTCTGTGTGACTTGGGATGAGGGACCCTTCCTCTCTGGATCCAGCTTTCCTCATTGGTGCTAATATTCCTGGAGCTGTAGGGAGACTTGAAGGCAACAAGGTATGTAAGGGGTGTGCCAATTTCCTTTCTCTGCGGTTGACCTCCCCCATTAGCCTGAGTCTCATACAGCTGGGGACACGTGGAAGGGAAGAGAGGCGGGGGGGGGGTGTACAAGGAAGACAGAAACAAGATAGAGTTTAAAGGTCTCCGTGCAGGGGCCCACTGGCCTGGCCTCTGTCCCACTGGACTGATAGAATTGTTAGAGGTTTCCATCTGGCTCTGATCAGGAGCAGGGGACATGACAAAAACGGAAGGGGAGAGGAGAGGAGGGGACGGCAGGGGAGGGCAGGGAAGGGATCAAAAGTCCCGGTTCACACGAGGAGTCAGGCTGGGTGGCTGTGAACTATGCCAGGCTAACATGGCAAGCAAGAAATCTGTTCCCTGGCTTGACTGCCCGTGAGGGCTCAGAACTCAGATACCAGGTCGCGATTTGGTAAAATCCGTGCGATCGTCCCCACCGTGAATTCCGGGTGCCGTAGGATTGGCCCCTGGGCTCTCAGCAGAGTCCGTGCTGCCGTCTCCCCTCCTGTGACTGCCGTGGTTACAATAACGCGTCATCCCTATCTCCTGCTAAGAGGCAGGAGTAGAAAGGCAGGGGAGGGTGTGGCACCCATGACTAACCGGAAGTCAGGGCAGAAGGTCTCAGGGTGACAGAAATCCAGGTCTCAATGGCCCCAAGGAATAAGCTCTTGGACACACACGCCCTTTGCACTGTGACGCACTGCTTCTCCCATCAAGAGATGGGGTCTGTTGCCTTACCTCTGGGATCGGCCTGGCCTCCCAGCTTGCTCCGGCCGTCAGCTGCCAGAGCGAAGGCATCACATTCCTGGGACTAGCCCCCCAGAGGCCGGTGTCCTCCTCTTTCTCCCAGGAACCCTGCTTCTGCCACTGAGTAGCCCCCACGAGCCCGCTGAAGGGTAAGACCGCACGGAGCAGAGCACAGTGCCCCCAGCCAAGCCCATCCTAGACCAGCTGACAGCCAGCTGGCAGCCACCCAGCTGCCCCACAGCCGAGCAGACATCGGGTATGCTGGCCTGAGAGGAGACGAAGCCCCAGATGAACCGGCAACCCTTAGGATCATAAGCAAAATAAATGCTGCCCGGGGCAGCCGGGTGGCTCCATTGGTTAAGCGTCCAACTTTAACTCAGGTCACGATCTCACGGTCCATGAGTTTGAGCCCCGCATCGGGCTCTGTGCTAACAGCTCGGAGCCTGGAGCCTGCTCTGGATTCTGTCTCCCTCTCTCTCTGCCCCTTCCCTGCTCACACTCAGTCTCTCTCTCAAAAATAAACATTAAAAAAAATTTTTTTTTAAGCTGTCACTTTAAGCCACTGGGGTTTGGCACTGTTTGTTATGCAGCATTATTGTGGCAATCTATAGCAGATACAAAGGAGCACACAAAGGGATGGTGATAAGGCGAATTCAAATGGTTTAAAAGAAACTGTTCTGACTTTAAATGTACCCTTGAAGCATACACAAAATCAAAAGTCAGAACAGTCTCCAGAATGGCTGGAAAAATGAAATGCGTTCCCAGCCTCTCTCGGAGCTGGACGTGTGGCCACGGAACGTATTTCTGGCTACGAGGTGTAAGGAGAAGCTAAATAGATGGCTTCCGGGAAAGATCCTGCCCTGCCGGATACAAAAGTTGGGAAAGCTGGATGGGATCATCTTGTCCCTTCTGCTTCCTGCCTTGGAAGTGGACACGATGCTGAAGGCTCTGGCAGCCGTTTTGCAACCATGAGGTAAAGGCCGAGAGAATCACAAGGATGCCGGCCAACGCCAGCCAACACCCACTGCAAACCTCCTATACTGTGACAGGAAGGCAGCCCCCATGTGTTTAAGCCACCACAGGCTGGGTCTTTTGTCACCTGCCATGGAATGCATTCCTACTACGTCTCAAACATCTCCCATTTCTGAGCCACACAGGACTCTACAACAGGAGAGAAGGAATCACACATCTTCCTCTTTGGGGTCTGAGCACTCGGGTTGCTGGGCCATCCCAGCGAGTGATTTCACTTCCCACGGAGAGAAGCCCAGTTTGCTCATCTCTCCCTTTTCTCCAATGAATTCTACTTATCCTCGCTGGGCAAAGATGATGCGAAGCATCGCTAGCTCAATCCCGGACCTGGGACCCTACCTAGATCCTGTCTGGCTCACCTGGCTACGACTTTTTATTCTCTCTGACCCCTGTCTCCTTTGCACAGAAGTCCCGTGCCCATGAGGCCAGGAAGGAGAGAATCCTTCGTCTCCCTAATATCAATGGAGCCCAACCTCCCCCAGAGGTCTAGGATCTGGCTTTCAGCTGCCCCTCCTTTCTCCTTTCCCAACAGAGGGGCTGTTCTTGCTTCCCGTTTGGGGGTGATGGGGTGAGCTTTGTTCTCCTCTCGGTGCTCAAGCCCAGAGATGAACTGACCCTTGCGATGCTTCACCAGGAAACCTGAGCGGTTGAGCGACAGCCCACGGCAGACCCAGGGCTGCCATTCTGGCAGACACTGCGTCCCATGCTGCTCACCACGAACACCTGTGACGTTCTGGCCACAGAAGGACGGCCAGGGAGCTCGTGCCCCGAATGGATCCCCCAGCCCGGCCCCCTCGCACTGAGGTGAGCTGACTCCGAGGGGGCATCTGCTGCTTGCTTCCCAAAGTCGCCCAGACAGAGGACTTGAGTGCCAGACTCCAAGGGCACGGAGCCATTTGCCACGTGACCTTTCCTGGATGTCTCCTCGTCACGCCTCACCCCTCCACTCTCTATCTAGGTTTCCCGGAATCTGCAAACAAGCTCCTGACCCTCACATCTTGGTCCCAGCATCACTTTTGCGCTCCGGACTGCAAACGCCAGAAACTGGCTGGCTATCTTTGGCGTAAAAGGGGTTTTGAGGAAGCGCAGAGAATCAGCCGGCGTCCAGAGGAGGGGCCCTGGACAGCGGGCAGGGTCAGTGCAGCTGGGCCAGCCGGCCCCCAGCACAGTGGGCTGCCGTGAGCGAGTCCGGAACCGTCCCGATGCCCAAAGTGGGGGTTCTCCCCAGCCTGGAAGAGGGGGTTGGGTGTTGGGTGCCAACCCAGCAGGAGCAAATGTTCTAGCGGCGGACTGATGGTCTGTGGAGCCCGGCCTGGGGAGGCAGCCGTGATGATCATCATCCTTATAATTATAGTTATTAGCGCTACAATAGCGAACAGCACTGAGCCCTCACTTGCGCCAGTTTCTGAGTACTTTCCACACAGTATCTCACGGAATGCTACCTTTTGAGGTAGGTACGTATGATTCCCATTTCACAGATGAGGAAGTTGAGGCCCAAGGAAGGCACCAAACCACCTTTTTCTTCCAAACATCCCTCAGGAAGTACCATCTACACACGCGCCCCACTCCGTGTCAGACATCAGCTCATTCGACCCCTAAAACAACTCTACAAGGTAGGGAGTCTGATCGTCCCTGTTTTCCAGACAGGGAAGCGAAAATTCAGGGAGGCACGGTCACCCGCCCAAGGTCACACCGCCTGGGAACGGAGCTGCGTCTGAACGCTAACCCCCACCAGCACCGCGCGAGGGGGAGCCAGGCTGCAGAGCGATGTCGCAGCTCGAGGGCTCTGCCACCCGAACGTCCTGCCAGGTAGGACTGACATCTGAAGCCAAATCCGTCAGACGTGTCACTCCCGAGAAGTCACGCAGGGTTGAGCCACAGTTTCTGTCGCCCCTGCGGGTCGCATCCTAGCTCGACGCGGCAGAGCCTTGCAAGTGCATTTCCTGTGTCACCGAGCAAAGCCACCCCCGATGTCCCCTCCCCATTTCGTAAAGATTCTGGCCAGATGTTTTGGTATGGCGTCACTAGAAGTTTATTTAGGAAGAGATACATAATACTGTGTAATGCCCATTTTCTTCATCTTTCTAAACATGCCCACCACTTCGCTCTTCTGATTAAAAAAAAAAATCGTGAAGGAGAGGAAAAGGACCCAGGAAATCAAACTCGTCCCCGGATGAGATCACCCAACCCATCAGCCCCTGGCACAGATGGCAGGAGACACTAAAGGTTTCCGCCTTCCTTTCCTTTTCAATCAGACCTTTGCCACTAAGATTTCGTGCATCTGTGGACAAGCTTAAAAAATTTTTTAAGTTTATTTATATTTATTTTGAGAGAGACAGAGATAGTGCATGAACAGAAAAGGAGCAGAGAGAGAGAGAGAGAGAATCCCAAGCAGACTTGGTGCAGACCCCGATGCGGGTTCGAACTCTCGAAACTCAAGATCATGACCCGAGCCAAAATCAAGAGTCAGAGACCTAACCGACGGAGCCCCCCAGGCGCCCCATGGACGACCCTTTTTAAGTCCCTCTTTTCCTCCTAATGACCAGGGCCCAAAGGCCTTCTCCACTCTTCAACTGCAGCTGCCGTAGGGGACCGTGGCTCGCCTCTCTCCCTAACCACCTGCCCACCGCAGCTCGTTTCCTTCCCTGACCCGCTCCCTCCCTCTGGTCCCAAAGTGCAGGTGACTCCCGGACCCTGCTCCTGTCCGTCACACCCCCACCCGTACGAGCTCTGGCACTCTCCGGTCTTAACCCGCCTCCTCTTTGTGGATGACCCTCCGACAGGCCAGTGAAGCTGAAACCATATCTACGTTTAAGGGACATTTCCACTTTGATGTTGCGCAGGGACCTCAGCATGACTGAAATAAGTTCTCCGTACAAGTGGCCCTGCGACGGCACTACCCTACTACTAGTCAGTAGTTAGTTGATGAGTATATTCTGGAATGTTCTTTTTTTCTGGGAAAGAGCCTTTAAATCCATCTTTTCTTCCTACTTCCATTAACCTTCCAAATCATCCGACACGGAATCATCTCCACTGTAGGACCTACTCCATCAAGAAATCCTCCTCCTCCTCCCCTGCTCCCTCCTCTTGACTATACTTTATTAAGCCCCTACTATGTGCTAAGAATTATCTAATTTTCACCTCAGCCCAATGAGAGAGGTATTAGTCTGAGATTTAACAGATGAGTAAAATAAGGACTAAGAAGAGTAAATCATTTGCCTAAAGTCTCACATCTTTTTTTTTTAATTTTTTAATGTTTTATTTATTTTTAAGAGAGAGAGACAGTGTGAGCAGGGGAGGAACAGAAAGAGAGGGAGACACAGAATACGAATCAGAGCTCCAGGCTCTGAGCTGTCAGGACAGAGCCCGACGCAGGGCTCGAACCTACTAACTGTGAGATCATGACCTAAGCCAAAGTCAGACACTTCGACTGAGCCATCCAGGTGCCTCTAAAGTCGTACATCTTCTGAGAGGGAGAGCCAGGATTCGAACCCACATCCTCAAAATGTTGTCCTATCTTACACGGGAGAGTTAAGTTCTGGTTCTGAAGTAAGTGCACAAATGAAAAATTGCATATACCCCAAAATATCCTTGACAAACCTTTAAATCATCCACAAAGTATAATATGCGTAGTTTTGTCTACGTAAGCCTGGACAGTAAGGAGCATGTATAACATGCACAGTAATATAAAAGAATGTGAAGAGTATGATACATGTGACAGATCTGCTAACTGTCCCCACAGACGTTTCCCTTCCCATCTCTCCTACAGGCAGCACTAGCCTCCTATGAAACTGCAAAAATGCCAGATGCTCATGTGTCTGGCCTGCCTGGAAGCTGGAAATGGTCATGTGACCCAGAAATCGCCAATCAGATATAGAGGGAGGTCTGCTGGGAACTTCTGGCCAAGACTTGTCTCTCCTAGGTAAAAGAGAAGACCCTCCAGTGAGAGTTTTCTCTCCCGGCCATTACCTTCCTGCTTCCGAATGAAGCTTTGGGAGGAGGCGATGTGGCTGCCATCTTGCCACCTTGGGGCAAGAAATCATGAGGTCACAATTCAACTCACCGAGGAAGGCGGAAGGACATCCCTGAGCCACTCAACTAATCCCGGTCCAGAGATCTGTGGTTATTTCTAAGTCAGGTAACAAAAAAGTCTACTTAATATTCTAGATGTCTCTTCAGTTATTTGAAGAGAAAAGCATTCCTAACCAATGTATTGGGTTCTAGGAAGAACACATATCATGTTCATTCATTGGGAAAAACTCACTAAAGGCAATCGCATGTAGAAATGACCTCACTACTGGGGCCCCTGGGTGGCTCAGTCGGTTAAGCATCCGACTTCAGCTCAGGTCATGATCTCACGGTTCGTGAGTTTGAGCACCACCTTGGGCTCTGTGCGGACAGCTCGGAGCCTGGAGCCTGCTTCGGATTCTGTGTCTCCCTCTCTCTCTTCCCCTCCCCTGCTCGCACTCTATGTCTCTCAAAAATAAAAAAATTTAACAAGAGAAAGAAATGACCTCATTACTAACTGGGATGGGACACATGGATGGAACGCCATCCCTGGAGTGGGACACACGGAAACTTCTGGGCGGCTAAAGATCTATTTCGTGATGTGAACACTGGTTACAAGAGTGTTTGTTTTACAATAATTAACTTGCTTTAAGGCGGTTTGCTGCAGGTGGATTTTATTTTACAATAAAACTTTTACTAGTAGAAAAAAAGAAACAACCTCACTTTTAATTATTATGTTCACCCTGTTTCTTTTTATATGGGTGCCAATTACATAACAATGATTTTGTCTAAGTCAGGTTTGCATAAGATGCGATTCTGCTACACACTTCGCAGTTTCACTCTGGAAACATCCAGGGCTATCTCCTATGAATCAAAACTCATCAGTGCAGTTTATAAAGATCTCTCAGGCTGATCCCTCCTGTCAACCCAATCTTACAACAGTTCTACTTAACATCCTTGGGACAGCACCATGAAGCAAAGAAAAGCAGCACCAGACAGTGCTGGACTTAAAGCGTCTTAGGCTTCCTTCCTGCCTCCGGTCCCGATGCCAGAGTTTCTGTCCTGGAATTCTGTGGGTGGCCTCCAAATATGCCTGTGAATAGCGACAGCAACACAACCCATGACCGCAAGCACCAACCATGGCTCTTAAGCGCCATCCTGACTCCTAAAATCAAAGCTCCTTGGGGTAGAGGGGACTCTGGGGCATGAAGTATCTGACCCTTTTTAGACTGCGAGGTCTCCAAAAGAAATTCACACACAGAGGAGTTGCACACTTAGAACATACACTCCAGCCGTCTGGTTCAGTGTGCAACCTGCACAACCATACACAGTCGGCCTGAGAACACAGTCCTGCTCGGTCGGACCCCCCCTCTTCCATATAAACCCGTTCCTACTGGTACCGCTTTATTATTGCATAGTAGCTATCAAAGCTGATTCCAAAGGAGCTTGAGTCCGTTGAGAGCTCAACACACACGACACACCGTGAACTCCTGGGGCTGGACCACAGACAGCACGCAGGCTCATTCTAGCCACGGTACACGTAATAGTTACACTGGCGCTTACAACTGCCTTCCAAAACTGCGCCATCTGATCTAGACCAGCTGAAACGCAGGGGCACTTGGGAAGGAGCCCCTGGGCCTCAGTTTATCACACACCGAAACTTCCCTCAACATTGGCGGGTTACAAGCACCATCAATTCAGTTATTCTGTCAAAAACAGTGAGCACCTACTGTGTGCCAGGCACTATGCTAGGCACGGGGGGAGAGAATCATGAGCAGAAGAAACCAAATCTCTGTCCTCGGAGACCTTACTTAGTGGAGGAGACAGGCAGAAAATAAAGAAGTAAAATATCTAGTTTGCCGGAAAGCGGCAAGGGCATAGAAAAACAACTAAAGAGAAGAAAGAGAACAGGAAGTGTTTGGAGTGTTGGAATTGTAGATAAGGAGCCAGGAGATATGGGTGTAAAGCCTTAAAGATGAGGAAATGGACTGAGGACAGCATGCCAGGCATAGGGACCTGCAAGTGCAAAGGCCCCGAGGTAGAAACTTGCCTGAAGTGTTCAAGGAGCAGTGAGGAGCCCGGAGCAGCTGGTGTCAGTTGAGTGAGAGTGGGAGCTGGTGGCTGGTGGGGGGGGGGGGGGGGGGGGGGGGGGGGGGGGGGGGGGGGGGTGATGGGGAAGATTATGCAGGTCCTTGTGGGTCCTAGTGAGGACGTTGGCTTTTACACTGAATGAGACAGGAACCGAGAGAAAGATGTGAGCAGAAGAGTGATTTGATCTAATTTATGTGTTAAAAGGATCCTTCTGGCTGCTTGTGTTGATAACAGGCTGTGGGGGAGGAGGGCAGAAGCAGGGAGACCTGGGCGGAGGCTGAGAGATGATGAAGGCGTAGCCCAGGTAGGGGCAGCGGAGGTGGGAGAAGACAGAACCTACTGAATTTGCACAAAGACTGGCCATGAGGGAGGAGGTGTCAAGATGTGTAGCCAGAGCCTCTGGGAGGATGGAACTGCCATCCAATGATACGAAAAGACCGGAAGAGAGATAGGATCGTGCTCAGGAGTTCAGTTCTGGACATCTCGAGTGTGAGATGCCTGCGGACTCCTCCCCATGTGGGGACTGGGAGAAAGCTGAGGCAGAAGCCTTAAGTTTGGGGAACAGCACTACAGAGGTATTTAAACCTTTGTGACCAGCTGACATCATCAAAGAGCATTTTATAGCCAAAGAAGTCAAGAAAAGGGGGTGCTCGTTGTCCTAGACCCCACCCCCCAAACCTCAGCTTTCCCGTTCTACTACATGGCCCCGCTGCAGGTGAGGACCCGCCATCTCTGGACCTCCTCCCTGCACAGAGCAGAACACAGGCACCCACTTGCTTCCCATTCTGCTGAGATTTCCTCTGCTCACGAGGCAGCTGCCCTCCGGTCCTGGTGAGAAGAGAGGGGTCACTGAACCCCGCAAACTGTAGAGGACGGTGTCTGGATGCCTCTCTGGAGGCAGGCTGGTGTTACAGTAGCAATTCAAGAGGACAAGACCTCAATCAGCCCCTAAACCTGCTAAGAGATGATGGCAAGGTCTTCTCCAGCCACACGAGGGAAATGGCCAAGGAGCAATGTCACCTGGCCATCTGGTCCTGGCTCGGTCCCTCCCCACTCCAGTCAGGGCTGGAGGGAGAAAAGGAGGACGTCTTTACCGACAAAGTGTGTTGTGCGCTGTCCGGGGTGCTGAAATCTCTCAACCGACAAGGCTTCTATTTCCCCAAGATAAGGACTTTGGGCAGATGATCTATGGAATTACAAGGGATGAACCAGAAAGCAAGGAGTCGGTAAAGGGTACACTAATGAGTGGCTATCGTCATGAGCTGATACTATTCTATCCTGTGGAGGGTCCTTTGAGAGGCTGGAGAACACCGCTGGGTCTTCTCGCTGAGCGGCGGGGAAGCCAGAATACCTATGCACGGACTCCCGCTCTCACTGGTGATGGACTGCTCCCGGGGGTGTTAAAGGTCTGTCACGAGGGGCGAGCAAACTGCGATGCTGGAGGAGACCCTCCGACAGAGATGCAGGAAGATGAGCGTGTTGGAGGTACAAAGAAATGAGCTTCCCCGGGAACTGCCCACCGCGGGTAAACTTGGAGGGGAGTGGGGCGAATACGGAGCGGGGCGTTTGCAGCATCTGCCACACCCCTCCAAAGGAATTTGATTTCCTTTCTTCACTTCAATTAATCAACTCCCATTAAAGAAGCACACAGAACGGTCCGGGGGCTCAGTTCACAGGGTCTGTCACAAGGCTGCCTTCTCCAATCCTTACCACAGCCCCAAAAGGCAGACACTCACCCTCCTTCCAGGTGAGAAAACTGAGGTTTAGAGAGATCCACGCACATTCTCGAGTTCATCACTGGCCAAAGATCCCTTGGACTCCAAAGCCCAGGTCTTCAACTTTAGCCTATGCCAGTCTCCCATTTCTGGAAATCTCTTTTGCCCATTTTTCCCCCCTGGCAACAGTGGAGCCCAAGATAGGGAAGAAAAGTAAAGGTCCTCCTGACTTCCCTGGAAAACCTGGCTTACAAAAAAATTTTTTTAATGTTTGTTGATTTTTGTGAGACAGAGACAGAGTGTGAGTGGGGGGAGAGGCAGAGAGAGAGAGAGGGAGAGAAAGAGAGGAAGAGAGAGAGAGAGAGGAAGAGAGAGACACAGAGTAATGCAGGCTCCAGGCTCTGAGCCAGCTGTCAGCACAGAGTCCGACACGGGGCTCGAACTCACAAACTGTGAGATCATGACCTGAGCCAAAGTCAGACGCTTAACTAAATGAGCCATCCAGGTGCCCCCTAGAAAACTTGGCTTTAAAGAAATAGTGTAGGACTCAAGAAAATGGATCCTGGCTCCAGATCCACCCGAGTTCAAATCCTGGATCAACCACTTACGAGGTGGGTGAATTGGGTGAGGTGTTTAATCGCTTGGGGCCTTTGTTTCTTCATCTGTAAAGTGGGGGTAATAACGATACGTCATTCAGAGGGTCCTAAGGATTAACTGAGCATATATGCATGTACAGTGTATCATGTTATAAAGGCCTCCTAAGCTCTAATTTGTCAATGTGGCCACTGCTATTAACAACAGGCACTATGCTCATAAGGATACCCGGCTACATATAGCTCTTTGAACTTAACTTGGACAAGGGCTGCCCTAGGCTTAGGGTACTGTCCCCGGGCAGTGGCTGAGATCCAATCTACCCTCTGCCAGCTGCGGGGCCCCTTGCAAGTAGCTCTGAGCCTCAGCTTCAGCTCTCAAAAAGGCCTGTGGAACTGAAATGTGCTAACGCACGTAAAATTGTTAATACAGCGAGAGGAACAGTAAGTGCCTAATCACGGCAGCCCACGTCATTACTATCATGGTCACTATTATCACAAGATGGAGAAACAGCTACCGCTGCCAGGCTGCGAGGCCCTTCCTGGTGGGGACACACTACAGCAAATAGGACAGTAAGAAGAGCGATGCTCTCTCCGTGCTAAAACCCTGCGAATGATAAAAAGCATTTGTGCCACAGCAGGGTGTCCTTTGGATACCAAGGGTGACTGATCCACCGGGGAGAGAAATTAACGCGGGGAGACATTAAAACAAAACGCAGCTGGTATTTATAGCTGCTTGGCAGCGGCTCTCGGGACTGCTGACTGGGTTGTGTTGTTGTTGTCTTTAGAGTGCTGTTTTTATTTTCAGGCAACTCAGAGCAGCAACATAGGAGGTGAAGGAAGGAGGAGAAAGTGCAGAGGGACCACATGCGTTTGTTACGCTCATCAAAAAGGGAAGACAGTCTCTGGGCCCTCGTTTCTTCACTGTTTAAGGGGAAACTGGGGATACTTTTTGGAGGCTCGCTTTCTGTCTCTTTGGAAAGGGGCTACAGGGTGGGTATTTGGGGGACAGAAGGCAGGGCTCTGACGGCAGAAACTCAGGGGTGACATTACTCACCTCCACCACTCCCACTGCCGCCAAACTGGGGCTTTAGGCTCCCCGACACGAACATGCCTTCTGACTCTGGATGTTTCCTGTTTTGCCACCATCTCAGTGTGGCTTTGGGCAAATTACTTAGCCTCTCAGTGTCTTAACTCCTTGTGAGTGAAATAAAGGCTTTGGACCCGCCAGAGTTCACTGAGTGCCCAAATCCAGGGACGCTAGGAAACCAAAGCCAATGTCCTTTCCTGAGGGTCCCTGAGTTAATTGGGTATTTTTTTTTTTTTCAATTTTGATCCGCAGTGAAAACTGCCCAAAGGCTGGGGCAGTTCACAGGACCTTCCAAAAGAGAACCTTCTTTTTTCCCAGAGTCCAAAATGTCAGAGCTGGCAAGGACCCAGAGCTCCTCTGTCCTTATCTGATGTCAGAGTGTCTGTCATAGATTCCTGGACTGGGTGACTGTATCAATGCAACGGCCCTAGCTTCCTAGTCAGCTCCGTGCATTTCCCAGAACACGTGATTCTCCGAAGTGCTCCCACTTTCCAGCCGTTTATTTTGCAGAAGACCTATGCCAGGTAGAGCACTGAGCCTGTGAGCATAAAAACAAGACTCTTCAACCCTACCCTGGCAAAGTCCAAAGTCTCTTCTGTCAACGTGCACAATTGTATTATGTGACCTCCTTGGTGCCCATATATATTTGAGCGTTACGGTAGGAGCTCTGTCATCTCAGAAATACAGCCAAGGGGCGCCTGGGTGGCTCAGGTGGTTAAGTGTCCCGCTTCAGCTCAGGTCATGATCTCATGGTCTGTGGGTTCGAGCCCCGCATCGGGCTCTGTGCTGACAGCTAGGTCAGAGCCTGGAGCCTGCTTCACATTCTGTGTCTCCCTCTCTCTCTGCCCCTCCCCTGCTCACACTGTCTCTCTCTGTCTCTCAAAAATAAATTAAAAAACATAAAAAATTTTTAAAAAACAGCCAAGCTTCTGAAATCTTCCTCTTACACAATTTCAAGTTAATGACTGGACTTTCAAATAAAACCAAAGCACACTTTAAATCGGGGTTGATAAAATTACAAAGTTAGAATGCCTCCGAGGCCTTGAACGGCACAGGACCAACCAAACTCCATGGGTAAGATAGTTTCTGCCAAACCACCGAAGGGGAAGGCAAAAACCTTACTAATCCGTGAAAAATGAATGCTGCTCCAATGCTGCGGTTAGAAACGAGAAGACAACGAGTGAATCAGAAAGTGCGCATCAAAGCCATTGTTGTTTCGGGGTCAGATTAACACGCTGGGGCCCCTCCCCCTCCCTGGAACGAGGAGCTGGGTGTGTACTGCATTTGCCTGGCAGGGTCATTGTGCAGAAATCTGGGTTTGCGGGGTTTTTAGTCCCCACTCTCTGCTGCACGCTTACAACCCTACAGGAGACTAAACGGCCCCTTGGAAATTGAAGTAATGAAATGTGAGCTCTGTGCTTGGTTTCAAAGAGACAGAACGGGCAGACGGGAAGAAAGGATGGCCGCAGGGAGACAAGCAAGGGGGAGGAAGGCAGGGGAAATAAAGACGGAAAGGAAAGAGGTGAGAAAGGAACAGAATGGTGGCTCCCGGTGGGGTCAGGAGCAGGACCCCCTGGGAATCTAATGGGAACCACGGGCCAGAAAACTATGCACACACACATAATTTTTGCAAGCGATTTCAGAGGGTTTGTGGATCCCATTAATTCCAACTACCGGCTTCTATCCTTAGGACCTTATCTGTATCAGATGAAGGAATTTCTCCTCTAGAACCTCAGCAGATGTCAAAAACTAGGAAGAAAAGATCACCTTGTGGTGCTGCAGACCCCCACCCAGCTGGCTAACTACCTTCTCAAATGGCCACTTCTCAACTTAATGACCACTTTTTGAGACTTACTACAGGCTCAACGGTACAGGAGCGCCTGCAGGTGTTCTAAGAACCATGGTATAAAAACCAGGGATTTTTAAGGTTTTTTCCCTGCCAGCAAAAGTCAGCCCCCAAGGGAGCATAAGTTGGCGCAACCACTTTGCAGAGCCATTTGGCAACAATGCCTCGTGAGGCTGAGGATACGCAGGGTGCACAACTCAGCAACTCCACTCCCAGGTACACGCTCTAGAGAGATCCACTGCAAGAATGAAGGGACAGTTGGCTTCGAAACAGCCCAGAGCTGGAAACAACCCAAACAGATAAACACAAGGTAGAAGGCTCATGCTAGAGAAGACAACCAGCAGAGAAAACGGGTGAATGAGACCTCCCTGGTCCATCAGATTCACCTCATGTGGACGGCAGAGGGAAGGCTGCAGAAGCAAACACTTACAGAGAAACTAAAAACAGTGCAAAAACAGCGCTGTATATATTTTCTCATGTAGTCGAAACGTAGAATGGGTGCCACCCAGATCTTACTATTTTTCTTTAAAGCAGGCTTCACGCCCTCAGACCCCAATGCGGGGCTTGAACTCACAACCCTGAGATCAAGACCAGAACAGAGATCAAGAGTTGGATGCTCAACCAACCGAGCCATCCAGGTGCCCCTATTTCTTATGTTCTTATTTTATACGCATATAAGAGAGTAAATATGTAATCGGAAATGATGAACACAAAACTCAGCAAGTGCTTCTGGATGGGGAAAGGAAGGCACGAGGCCAGGGAAGAGAATACAGGGGACTTATTACAGTCCGGCCTCAGGGCCTTTGCACATGCTGTCCCCTCTGCCTGGCACTTTCCCCCACCAGCTATCCTCAAGGGTCATTCACTCACTGACTTCAGCTACTCATACAAACATGGCCTCCCAGGGAAGCCTCCCAGCTCCCAGTCCTGTCTATAACACATCTTATCCTTTCTCTGATTTATTTTTTTGTTGCCCTCACCGCCATCTAACACACTAGACACTTCACTCCTTCACTCCTTCATTCATTTAGTCTTCCTTCACCATTGACCATCTGTTGAACAAAAGGAAGGATTTCATCTGTTTGTTCACCGCTGCGTCCCAGAGCCTGGCGCCTAACGGGTGCACAAAAATACCCATTGAACGAATATTTGCTTACACGGGTATTTGTTACATTATTCTCTACTTTTTGAATATCTGAGTATTTTTGTTGCGCACTCTTTACAACAACAACAAAGTCAGCTATGAGGATGGTTCGCACATGAATTTCCGAGTAAGTACGGAGAAGGTGCCCAACACCGTAACATGTCCCTGGACCCTGTCAAGGTGCCAAGGCACAGGACCAGGAGCACGGCCAACAGAGGCCCCTCAGCGAGCACTCAGGCCCGCCGGAGCTGGCCCAGGGTCCCCACAACAGACACGCACATCTGAACGCCTCCACCGAAACAGCCCAATGACAGTTCCTTTTGGGAAAAGTGACATTGCTTGGAAACTACAAGTGGGCTCAAAACCTGAACTGCAGGGGTCCGGCCAACGCAGCACAGGTGTGGAGACCCATGACATCTGCCAGGAGAGACGGGATCTGGAACACCCAGAGCCCAGAGGAAGGGGATGACCCCACAGGGGAGGGGGATGACCCCACGGGAAAGAGGGATGACCCCACAGAGGAAGCGGATGACCCCCAGAGGAAGGGGATGACCCCACAGGGGAGGGGGATGACCCCACGAGGAGGAGGACAACCCCACAAGGAGGGGGGATGACCCCACAGAGGACAGTGGTGAATAGGGGTCTTGGAAGACAAGAGCCAGTCTTAGCTTGGAGGAGAGGACTAGGTGGGCAGAGGAGCCAGAAATGAGCACAAAATGGTGATGTCGACGCCGGCATCTGATACGGGACTTTTGCGTCCATGACAGAGACTGACTGACTCCCCACCAAATCCATCTCCCTTTGCTCTGCTGTTTCCCAGCTTCCCCTGCAGGGATGCGTGTCCTGCGAATAAATCCCAGCGGAAAGAATATGAAAGGAAGAGGCAGGTGCCGGGCCCCTGAAACCTCCCGAGCACCCCTTGCCCTGCTTGCTTCCCTTCTGTGCCGTGACGTGGACAAGCACAGGGCTCTCGGAAGGTGTGGGTCAACGGTGAGGGGGCCGCCGTGTGCCCTGGGCCTGGGTCCCCTCGATCACTGCTCGGAGGACAGAGCCCTGCCATCAGGGGACCACCACTTCAGACTTTCAGTGAGAAATAAATTCTGTGGCGTGTAAGACGTTACCTAATTTTTTTTTCAGTTGCTACCGCAACAGCTGGGCTTGCGTGTTCACAGTCACCTTTCAACTCTGGTGCGCGACACAGATCTGAAAACCCCTCAGAGGCAGTCGCTGTGCCTCACCTAGATTGGTTTTCTCCATAGTTCTACCGCAAACTGTGCACCTGGAAGTCCTCAACAGACATTTACCAGCTGGAAATAAAGACCGACTCGGAATAAAGGCGTCACCAAGTGAGGCAGGACCACGCACGCTCCCAATGGCTAAAAACCCGAGTTCTGGTGTAAATTCCAATCCCGCCAGCTGGGTGATCGTGGGCAAGTTCATATCTGTGCTCCGGATCTCTCTGTGGTCACAGGGGAATTTTAATATTTCCTAATTCATTGGGTTGTTATGAAGATTGAATGACAATGTACATAAAGCCCTTTGGAAGCAGTCCGCTCCTAAGAAGGCATAATTCTAATTGCAACCGAAGCCAGGCCACGGAGGCGGGGTGCGAGAAGGCGCTAGATGCGCGCGGAAGACGACCAGGGGGACGCAGCCTCCCTGAGCCCAGCCTGGACACGCCAACCACCACGTTTCCAAAGTCTTCTTAATTCGAGATAATTCTGGGAAACACAGCGTCCGACACTTACCCCGTTAGCACCACCACAAAGTCCATCACGTTCCAGCCGTTCCTTAGGTAAGAGCCTTTGTGGAAGGCAAACCCTAGGGCGATGATTTTAATGCCAGCCTCGAAACAAAAAATTCCAATGAAGTATGGTTCTGTGTCATCCTGGAGGGGAGAGAAGGTAAGGTCAAGGTCTGTGGCTGGGCAGAGGGGAGCATGATCGGGGCCCTGGCCCACCCGGGGACCTCTCCCCGTTTCCCCTCACCTCTCCTACCCGACCCCCCCCCCGCCGGGTTCTTCTTGGAGTTCTCTTGCCTAAAGCCTTTTGCAAGAGAAGCAGAAGCATGGACAAGACGCCCTCCTTTTTCCTTTTGGCCAACCCCACATATCAGCTGGCCAAACTGAACTGCTTGCTTGGACCTATGTTGATAGCCGCTGGTCACATGTGGCTATTTAACTCTTAATTAATTTTTTAAATTATTTTTTAATGTGTATTTATTTTTGAGAAACGGAGAGAGAGAGAGAGAGAGAGAGATGGAGGGGGGAGGAGGGAGGGACAGAGAAAGAGGGAGACACAGAATCCAAAGCAGGCTCCAGGCTCTGAGCGGTCAGTACGGAGCCCGACGCGGGGCTCGAACCCACAAACTGTGAGATCATGACCTGAGCCGAAGTCGGATGCTTAACCGACTGAGCCACCCAGATGCCCCTAACTTCTAATTAATTTAAACGAAATCATAGCAAATTCAGCATCTCGGCCACACTAGCCACATTCCAGTGACTAAGGCGCAGACATAGAACACTTCTATCAGTGCAGAAAATTCCACCAGAAAGCACTGGTTTGTTTGGTATGTTCATCACACGCGTCACTCAACGCCTCTGAGGTTGGACCCTGTACACCAACCTCACCCCCAAATCTGACACCCGGTATGCACCAGCACAGCTGTTCAGGTTGCTAAAACATTGGAATAATAATACTTCTGCACTTGCTGGCAAATGGTCAGTGCCCTGGCCCACAGCCCCTCACTAAGCCTCCTGCCAGTTCTGGCTTCCGGCTGATAGTCTACGGCCTTTGGAATGAAGCTACCATTCCCGCTCCATCAGAGCCCCTACACGGGTGTTTTCCAATTTGTTACGAAATTTCTCAGGCTTCAATCACTTGCATTTTGCCTTCACGATTCTTCCTGTATCTCCTTGCCAGGCTACTATTTGCTTCCTATTTTCCCTCCTGACTCTTTTTGCTTAGCTTCATCTTAAACAAAACCAAAACTGGGCGCCTGGGTGGCTCCGTCGGTTGAGAGTCTGACTTCGGCTCAGGTCATGACCTCCCAGTTCATAAGTTTGAGCCCCGCGTCGGGCTCTGTGCTGACAGCTCAGAGCCTGGAGCCTGCTTCCGATTCCGTGTCTCCCTCTCTCTCTGCCCCTCCCCTGCTCATGCTCTGTCTCTATCAAAAATAAATTTTTAAAATTAAAAACAAAACAAGTTCTGAAGTCATAGGTTTGCCGGGTTAGTGATATTTTTAGACTACACATTATAATTCATAAGCATTAAAATTTAGATGTCTTGGGGCGCCTGGGTGGCTCAGTGGGTTAAGTTTCTGACTCTTGATCACAGCTCAGGTCACGATCTCACAGTTCGTTGAGTTCAGGCCCTGCATCGGGCTCCGTGTTGACAGCCCAGAGCCGGCTTGGGATTCTCTCTCTCCTTTTCTCTGCCCCTCCCCCACTTGGACCCTTGTGCTCTCTCTCTTTCCCAAAAATAAATAAATAAACTTAAAAGTATTTAAAATTTAGATGTCTTGAGACCCACCTATACTTTGTGGATTAGGAACAGGTGGATTCTCCCATCCTCCCCCACCTCCTGTCACAGAGGCTCTGAAAACGTGACAGGAAGGAAAGGCGTTTTCTTGGCTGCACCATGAGAATTGCCAGGAGAGGAACCAGCGGGCTTGGGGACGGAGAAGGGGATCGAGAAGGATCTTGGCGTTAGTTTACGGCTCCGCAGAGTTTCACCAAACGAGTAACATTTAAAAAAAATTGTTATAGTTTATTTATTTTTGAGACAGAGACAGAGCATGAATGGGGGAGGGGCAGAGAGAGAGAGGGAGACCCAGAATCTGAAACAGGCTCCAGGCTCTGAGCTGTCAGCACAGAGCCCAACGCGGGGCTCGAACCCATGAATGTGAGATCATGACCTGAGCCGAAGTTGGCTGCTTAACCAACTTAGCCACCCAGGTGCCCCACCTTTTTAAAAAAATTTTTTTAACTACCAGCACCGGCATCCATGATAGCAGACCCAGGGGACAGAAGACAAATGACACCGTCATACACAACCAAGCCAACATCGGAACGTGGGATATTCCATGGAGCAACTGGACTAGTTTCTGCCCTAAGTCAGCGGTAGGAGGGGAAAATATAATTGCTTTAAAGGCTTAACGAAGCGAGGTCACAAAATCAAGTCCCTGCTTGGATCCTGGCTTGACCAAACCAACTGCAAAATGCTATTGGTGAGACAATCACGGAAATCTGATTCCTGACTGGGGATCTCAGAGGAGTCCAAGGAGCCGGTGTAAATCATGGTGGGTGTAAAAATGTCCCCGTGGTAATGTAAGAAAACGCCTGTATGTTTATCAATGCAGACTTCGTGAATTGATGAGTTGTCTGGGATTCGCCTTAAAATATTTTGGCCAGGAGAGTGCCTGGGTGGCTCAGTCGGTTAAGCATCCGACTTCAGCTCAGGTCATGATCTCGTGGTTTTTGAGTTCGAGCCCCACGTCAGGTTCTGGGCTGACAGCTCAGAGCCTGGGGCCTGCTTCGGATTCTGTATCCCCTCCCCCCTTAAAAATAAACATTAAAGAAAATTTTTAAAATATATTTTGGCCAGGAAAGATGAAAACCAATGAAATACAAAGGGACAGAGGACACAAGAAAGGCAAAATCTCGACCACTGTGAACCTGGGTGACGGGCTCCCGGAGGGGCCACCGCACCGTCCCCTCCACGCCCACATACAGTTAGTACTTTTCACAAGAGCTCTGTTTCTCACACGACGTTTCTACGGACAACGCGAGCGTGAGTCCCCCGCCACTCTCCTGGCCGGCACCAGGTTTGTCAGGTCGGGGGGTGAGGCGTGAAGGCGTCTCTCCCCCCAGATGATGGGGGTCTGTGCATTTAGGCTTCCCAGGTGGGAGGCCCACGACCCAGCTCTTGGCTCCAGGACTGAGAGCCCACTCTGCCCTCTGCTCCCACGGCCGCAGCTGCTTGCCTCCAAAGCGAAAGAGACACCCCTTAGACAGAGAGACGTCACTCACCAGTCGTTCAGACATCGGGGTCTTGTCATCGTCAGGGAGGTGCTGCTCCAAGGCAAGAACGATGCAGTTCGCGATGATGGTGGCTAAAATCATGTATTCAAAGGGAGTACGCAGGAATTAAGGAAAAACTTTCCAGCTAGTTGAGGTGCACAGCGAGACTCAGCGGAAGGTACGGAGAGTCCGTACGCCCCCTGCCCCCAACATGCGTGGCCTCCCTCCCCCCGTCTCAACACCCCCCACTCCAGAGCGAAGCATTTGTTACAATCCATACCCTCACGCTGGCACATCCTTATCACCCAAAGTTCAGCATTTACATCTCGGGTCGCCCTCGGTGTGGAGCATTCGGGAGATCTGAACAAGTGTAGAAGGGACATGTGTCCGCCCTGAGATGTCCTACGGAGTAGTTTCACTGCGCTAAAAACCCAGCCGTTGACTTTTTAAAACGTAGGTGTTATTTCTCCACCTCACCTCCAACGTTCCTCGAACACGTATTGATTCAGCACCCAGTGGGTGCTCTGCTCTGGGTCCTGGGGACACAGCTTACGGCCAAACAGACAAAAATCTCTGCCCTCGGGGCACCTGAGTGGCTCAGTCGGTTAAGCGTTGGGTTCTTGATCTCGGCTCAGGCAAGATCTCACGGTTTGTGGGACTGAGGCCTGTGTCGGGCTCTGTGGTGACAGCACGGAGCCTGCCTGAAATTCTCTCTCTCCCCCCCTCTCTGCCACCTCCCTACGTGCTCTCTCTCTCAAAATAAATAAACCTAAAAAAAAAACACAGTAGTCAGATCCAACCCCAAAAGCATGAGTTAACAAAAAGAAAACACAGATTAAACCAGCCTTCATCAAAATTAAAAGCTTTAGTGCCTCCAAGGGCACAATTGAGAACATGAAACAGTGATCCACAGAAGGAGAGAAAATACTTGCAAATCATATATCTGGAAAGAGTCTGGAATCCAGAATATATAAAGAACGTTTACAACTCAACAACAAAAAGACAAACAGTCCCATTAAATAATGGGCAAACGGCCCGAGTAGATACTTCTCCAAAGAAGATCTTCAAATAGCCAATCAGCACAAGAAAAGATCCTCAGTATCCTCAGCTGAGAGGGCACTGCCAATCTAAACACAACGAAATACTGTTCAACATCCACTAGAGGAAAAAAACAAGCCGAAACGAAGCAGAAATCCGTGAGTGTTGGCAAGGATGGGGGAAACTGGAACTTTGTGCGTCGCTGGTGGGAATGCAAAGCAGTGCGGGCTTTTTGTGGACACACTTGGGGGTTGCTCAAAAACTTTATGCAGAATTACCGAGGGACCCAGTGGTGTATATCCTAGGTTCACACGCAGGGGACTGAGAACCGGGCACCGAAATGCACGCTCGTGGCAGCAATATTCCCAAGAGCCAACAGGTGGAAAGAAGCCAGATGACCCTCGGCGGATGGACGGATGAGCATAATGCGATCCATCCATGTGACGGACTATCACTCAGCCATAAAAACGAAGCGCTAACACATGCTACAATGTGGACGGACATCAAAAACGCTCTGCTGAGCGAAAGAAGCCAGATGCAGAAGACCCCACGGTGTGGGGTTCTATGTAGGTAAAAGGTCCAGAACAGGCAAATCCATAGAGTCAGAAAGGAGACCGGTGGTTGGTTTGCGAGACCTGGGGGAGGTGGGGGAGGAGGGACACCGTTTTGGAACCGGACGGACCTTGGACAACACATACACTGTGAATGTACTAAACGCCACTGCATTAGTCACTTAAAAATGGTCCGTATTGTTATGTGAATTTCATCTCAATGAAAAAAACAATAATCCGGTGGTCAGACGAGGCCTCTGGGAAGCTGACCTTTCAAGATCTGATGGAGGGAAGGGGTGGCCCGTGTGGCTCTTTCCAGAGGGGCCAACTGTCCGGGCACAAACTCCTTCCTGCGTTGCGGGAACGCTCCTCTGGATTCACAAGGCCTCCAGAGGGTCCCACTGGAGCACCTGAACTTGGGGGGGGGAGTCGCTCCTTCTCAGTTTACGTGAGAGCCTGATCTGATCATCTGGTGAACCAAAATGTCCACCGTCTCTCTCCCCGCCCCATACCAGACCCACAGAGGCACCCCTGACCCAGTCTCTGAGAATGGGGTTATGTGCACGGAAATGGATGTTCGTGGGGAGGGCCACATGGTATTGGTTACTTGGGGAGTACAGCTCCCCCGCCACCCCGGGCACTGCTGACACTTGGGGCAGGGGCGTTCTCGGTGGTGGGGGGCTTGCTGTCCCCTTTAGGGTATTGGGAAGCAGTCCTGGTCTCCACCCACCAGGTGTCAGCAGCATCCCGGTCCCCCCCCCCCCAGCCGGGACAACCAAAAGTCATCTCCAGATAGTGCCCAGGGTCCCCTGGGGAACACAGAAACCCACTCTTCCGCAGAGGGGTCAAAGAGCAGGTGATGGTGAAGCTGGCCGCCTTAAACCACTGTCCTCCTCCCGGTTTTCTCTCGGATGCTGAACCTGTCTTGTTTTCTCCTTTGGCCCTCAAGTTAGGTCTGGCATTCAGGGAGCTCCAAAAAAAAAAAAAAAAAAAACCCAAGGGATCTTACAGGCTGGAGGAGGGGCTGGAGCGTACACTCACTTCCCAGGTGGGGAAAAAGAAAAGTCTGGAAACAGACAACCCTCGAGGAAGAGTCTAAGTAAACCAGGCAGACCAGGCCTTGCTCGTCACCAGCTCCGGCCTTTGCCTCGAGCGGAAAGCTCTGCAGCTCAGCACACTCTGAAAAGCAAATCTGACACTCAGGGCGATTTGGGGAGCCAACAAAAGCCGGCCCTGCCACGGGCGCCTCTGATTGGCTTCCTGCCTCCGAGCTGACAGTCATTAGGAGCACAGAGAACAAAGCTGGGCTATGTTGCACAAATACTCCATTCTGCCTCACCCTGCAGCCCAGAAAATAAGAGACAATATTTGTATACAGAGAAACAACGCCAAGCCCTTCCCTGGCCTCCCCTCGCCAAGGCTTCTGAAGCCATGATTTGAATCTGATGATTTCCCTTCCCTGCCCTGCCAGCTAGCGCCTTGCTCTTTCTGCACGGAGCTGCCGGCTCGCTCCGGGCGGGGGTGGGGGGCTGCGTGGCCTCCTGCCCCTTAACAGCTGGGATGTGACTTCCTTTCCATCAGACTTGAGCTGAGGTTCCAGGAACAGTCCCAGAAGACTGGCAGCAAGCGGCACTTTTACAGGCTGCATTATCAGGGCTTCAGCTGCCCGGTGTCACCTGGATTCCAGACCCAGCAGAGCTCTCTGGGTCTGATGCTGAAGCCTGAGTCAGCGTGGGGGAGACGGGAACGGGGCCGCCCGCTCCTACCTGGTTTCTTTTTCTTACTTCTTGTCGAGCACGGCGATGCTGGCTATCCAGCGCTATCGCCTTCTTGCTCCAAGTACACCCAGGCCCTGCCAATGTCCGCAGACCTGCCTGGCGTGGGAATCTGCGACACTGACCTTATACCCTTGCACTGAACAACACGGCAGAACCCCCCCCCCCACGCTGCTGGGTCCTTTAGAAATGCAAAGCCTCAGGCCCCTCGCTGACCTGCTGAGTCAGAATCTGCATTTTAGCAAGACCTTCTGGGGGTCTGTGTGCACCCTGAAGTCTGGGAAATGCTGCTCTAGATGTATTTCAGGGGTAGGAGGAGACAGGTAGCTGTGGCTCTGAGTCATCCCCAAAGAAGTGGGGGTCCTCGTTCTTCTCCACATTCTGACCCCAGGACCAGTCCTCTGCCCTCACCCAGGCAAGGGAGCTGGTAAGAAACCCAAGATCTTCATGATCAAAGAGCCACACTGAAAGGAGACAAACGTACAATAAAACTCCAGCTTAACTGACATGGAAGGACTCACGGTGTTTCCACGGCCCCCTCCTCCCTCAGAAAAGTCAGTCCTGCCGGCAGCCAGTGAGACCCTGCATGACCTGCCCCCACCACCTCCCCCCATCTCCCCTCGTTCCGCCAGCTGCAGCCACAGTGGCCCTCCTCCACGTCCCCCAAACACCAGGCACGTTCCACCACAGGGCCTTTGTACAGGCTGTTCCCTCCCCTGGAATATGCTCTCCCCACAGACCCACATGGTTTCCTCCCTCACTTCCTTCAGCTCTTTACTCAAAGGTTACATCCCCAGTGAGGACTTAACCCCCTTGCCCTGCTTATTTTTTTTCCTTGGCCCCGGTCTCCCGTCAAACCTCTGCTATATTTACCTTCTTTATCTTGTTCACAGTTTGTCTGCCTTACTAAACTCAAGGCAAGTAGAGATTTTTGTCTACTTTGCTCACTGCTTGGTTCTCAGCACCTAAGAGAGCATCTGTTTTTTATAGTAGGTGCTCACTAAACTCCTGTAGGAGGAAGGAAGAAGGTGGGTGGGTCCTGGTTTTTGCGTCCCTCGCCCCACTTCATTGCATGCCAGGTCTCGGTGGGCATGTTGAGCACACAATCAGCTTCTTGAAATATGCATTGCTATGGCTGGCACACAGATAGAAAGATGGGGTTCCGGGTTCCTGGCATGGGAGCAGATGCCTTGTCCCCCCAAAGGCAGAAGTCAAAGGTAGACCAGGCAGGGGGGAGGCGAGGCTTTCTCAGCCCAACCCCAAGTCGTGCCTGATCCTCCCAATTTAGAAAGCCTGGGTTCTAACTCACAGCTGCGGTGAGCAATGCCTTTCTGCTAGCTGAGCTGAGCCTTCCTGCTCCCGGATTGGTGCTGAGAGAAAGCACCTTTGTCAGCGGGATCCAGAATAATCAGCCAGCCAAAGAGGCCAAAGGGGGAGGGGGGGAGTGTGGGGAGAGGAGATGAAAGGAGAGAAGCATCCCTGATGGGAGGAAAAGCTGGCTCCTGAAATGGCTTGTGGAAGTCGGGATAGCAAACAGCCCGGCAGCCAAGGGCAGATACACAAAGCTCCCCTCACAATTAGATCGGTCAGGACCCACAGAGGCCCCCAGAAAGGGGCTGTGTGTGTGACGCTGGAAATGACCAAGTGATTCTTCCCGGGTAAGAAGGGCTGCGTCTGCTAACAGAAACTGCTCTGGGGATCCAGAACATCATGGAAAATCAATTTGCAAAGGAGGCATGGCTGACGGTCGCAGCCCCTTAGCAAGACCTTGCAGAATCGTTGGGAGGCCCCCATCCCTAGCTCATTCCCAACCTCCCGTGGTTGTTGTGAAAATCAAATCAGGTTTGTTACCTCATCAAGACCTTTTCTCTACTGGAGGGTCTGCCTGATGTTCTGAGGAAACAGATATTTCAGGGAGTCAACCAAGCACTTGAACTTGCGTGGAGAAGCCAAACAGACCTTATTTTCATGTTAGTCCCGTGTTTGTCACAATTACCAGGAAAAGAGCGGGGGGTACCAGGGCGCTAGACGTATGTATGGGTTTGGGACATATTCCTTGCTTCGCTAAACAAATGCCATCGTTTAACTCGGCAATATGATAAACTATTATTGAGCCATTAACAGGCACAACAATGATAATTACAGCTGCCGTTTATCGAGCGCTTGGCTGGGCAGACACCGTGCTAAGCATTTTACACTCGTTCCGGTTAATTCCTCGCAACAATTCTACAAGGGGGGTTCTGCTGCAAGCCCCATTTTCCAGATAAGGAGATCAAGGCTCAGAGAGGTTAAATGAACTGCTCGAGATCACACAGGAAATACTGGAAGACCTAGGGCTGGTAAGCTGGTAGTCCCCAAAGACCACTCAGCTGCTTAGCCTTGTTAGAAGGTGGATAGTTTCGTCTTTATTTGAAAATTGGAGTTGGGGTGCACCTGGGGCCTTAACCATATGGATGCGACTGATGGATTAGATCTCAACTGAGTCCCAACTGCCACAGTTTAATGTAATAATGATCGACTGTGGCATGCCAATCCACACCCTCATAAACCCATCCCAAGTGAGTTATATGAGTGAAAATTTTAACCTCCAATAATCCAAAGAGTCTCCAGTGCTCAGACACGGGATTCAAAGTCTCCAACGCACAGCACCAACCGGAAATCAAGCCTAGGAAAGGGCTTTCCACCAGCTGATCAGCTTGAGACCCTAGCGGTGAGGATGCCTTAGCAAGGGCAACTCGGGGCACTGCCGGGGATGTTTTCAGCACCATGGCCAGCAACAAGCAGTGAAGTTTAATTTTGCGTCCGCCCCAGGCAAGCAAACCCAGAGTCAAGTATTAACACTCTGAGACATGTAAAGATCTACATTTCACATCTGGGATAGAGACACCCCCCCCAAAAAAATTCATTATGTCACCAGGAAAATCAGATGAAGATAAAATTAAAAACCCAACACCAAATAGGAATGATGTGGCATTTTTTAAAAGTTATTTATTTTGAGAGAAGGGGAGAGGCTCGGAGAGAGGGGAAGGGAGGGAGAGATTGACAGAGACAGAGACAGAGAGAGAATCCCAAGCAGGCCCTGCACTGCCAGCACACAGCCCAACATGGGAACTGAACTCACAACCATCACAACAGGATCATGACCTGAGCTGAAATCAAGAGTCAGACACTTAACCGACTGAGCCACCCAGGCGCCCGTGTTTTTAATATTATCTAAGGATTCCCAACATGTTGGCTCTGAAAAGGGAAGTCTACTCAGGGCAGCTGGATCATGGTTCTGCTCAGAAAACTGGAAATATGTGCATGTGAAATCATACAGCAGAGTGATTTTAAAGGAGTTTGAGGGTCAGACACGGTTTGGAACTTTACCTTCCTTCTCTGAGCCTCAGTTTCATCATACAGAAAATACAAAATGTAGTGCGCACCTCATAGGGCTGTGCAAGAACAGAATGAGTTGACAGGGACAATACACTCAGAACAGGACCCGGCAGATAGTACGTACTCAATAAACATGAGTGTTTAGTTATAATTTACTCTGGTACCTGCAATGGAACTTAATAGTAAGAAAACTTAACATGTTTATAAAAGTGTAAGATGGGGTTCATCTCATTGTGATCATGCAATCAATGCTTATATTATTATTTTTACCACAATTGCAGTGACCGGTATTATCAACCTTTCCTCGTCCTTTTTTACCCACGTAAGTCTCGGTCTTTTCCTTCCACGGGAGGCCATCAACACCTGCTCTCATCCTGGTTGACTAAGCCTTCTCGTGAATATGAAATAATTCCAAGAACAGGATGCTGTGAAGGTATGTGGTCTATTCCATGAAGACAAGGCTCAACATAAATGCTGCAAAAATCTCCAGCAGGTACCTCACATAGATGGGATGACACAATGTGATTCTGTGTGTGTGTGTGTCTGGCGTCTTTCATTCAGCAGAATGATCCTGGGGCCGTCCATGTTGTAGTGCACCCCAGTGCTTCACTCCTCTTTCTAGATGAGTAGTACTCCCTTGTAAGGATGTACAATGCAAATCCTTCATCCATTCACCTATCGATGGTTGTTTCAATCTTTTGGCTATCTAAAATAAGTAACTTCAGGGGCGCCAGGGTGGCTCAGTCTGTTGAGCGTCTGACTTCAGCTCAGGTCATGATCTCACGGTTCGTGGGTTCGAGCCCCACATCAAGCTCTGTGCTGACAGCTAGCTCAGAGCCTGGAGCCTGTCTTCAGATTCTGTGTCTCCCTCTCTCTCTGACCCTCCCCTGCTTGCGCTGTCGCTCTCTGTCTCTCAAAAATAAATTTAAAACAAACCATAAAAATAAGTAAGTAACTTGGTAGAGACAAAATGCAGATCCACGTTTGCCAGGAGGGGAGGGAAGCAATTGCCTGATGAAATGGGATTTCCTTTTCGGGGTAGGAAATGTTATGTAACTAGACAGAGGTGGGGATTCAGAACAATGTGAAAAGCGAACTGCCACTGCACGGTTCACTTTAAAATGTTTAATGGCAGTATGTGATAGGCATCTCATCAGTATCTTCAATCTGTGAAAAAAAAAAAAGTCTGGTTGGTTTGCTCCTTTTCTTTCTCCTTGATTCTCCGAGGTCCCGTGATAATGCGTTGACTCACAGACTCTATCCTCTTAGCCATGGACTACAAACAGAAACAATCCCCCCCGCCCCAGATACCCTCAAGATCTTTATTTATAAATAACAAACGGGTTCGGTTATAAAAGGAATATGTGATTTTTTCTTCCTTTAAAAATTTATACTGTATCATTTAAAAAGTGAAAAGTCCTCACCCCAGCCCACTGGCCAGAGACAGCCCACCACTAGCAAGGTGCTGTTTATTTTTCAGATTTTTCCCTACACACATTCCTTACACTTCCTGCTGTGTCTTCCTGACTTACTCTTCCCCCTAAATGGCGGGGCTCATTCCCTGGTGTCCATCAGGTGATACTAAAACATCACCTTCCCTCCCAGGCTCCCCGGTCTAAGGTCTCAGCCCTGCCAGATCGCCATCCTCTTCCCTGTTTTTTGTTATTTTTTAAAGCAACTGATCACCTCAAACTATACATTTATTTATCTTATTACATTGATGTCTTCCTGGTATTTGTCTTATTATATTGATCTCCTACTGGGATGTCAGGCCATTTAGGGGCTTGTTCTCAGCTGTGTCCCTAGCATCCAGCGCCCAACACAGACCAAATGAAAGCAAACAGACAAAATCACATTTTCCTTTTATAAAAACGGGATCGTGGTACACAGTGTTCCACCATTTGCTGTGCCCCTCACCACACTGGACGAACTCTTCCCTACTGGTACACCGGATCTCCCTCTTTCAAAAGGCTGTGCGGTATTCTTGCAAATTAATGCATCATCATTTAATATTCCCCGGAACGCTCCTGGTTTGTGTCTGTTACAAGCAGAGCTGTGATAAATAATCTGATCAGGCAACCACATTCCCTGGGATGTTCCCTCCGCCCAGGGAGGCTTTCTCCTCACACGCTGTACTGTCACCCTGTGCAGTGGCCAGTAAAATGCTCCATTTCCTTGGCATCTTCTCTGCACATTTCAACTACCTCTTGGCTTAAACTCAAACTCAGAAATTCCCTGAAGGCCATCAACTCCAAGGCCAAGAGGACCACCAGCAGCTTCAAACGAGTTCCCAAGCACCCTCCTACACTGTTGGTGGGAATATAAACTGGTGCAGCCGCTCTGGAAAACAGTGTGGAGGTTTCTCAAACAATTAACAATAGAACTTCCCCTACGACCCAGCAATAGCACTACTAGGGATTTACCCAGGGGATACAGAAGTGCTGATGCATAAGGGCACATGTACCCCAATGTTCATAGCGGCACTGTCAACAATAGCCAAATCATGGAAAGAGCCTAAATGTCCATCACCTGATGATTGGATCAAGAAGGTGTGGATTATCTATACAATGGAGTATTACATGGCAATGAGAAAGAATGAAATATGGCCATTTGTAGCAAAGTGAATGGACCTCGAGGGTGTCATGTTAAGTGAAATAAGTTAGGCAGAGAGGGACATATACCATATGTTTGCACTCATATGTGGATCAGGAAAAACTTTAACAGAGGACCATGGGGAGGGGAAGGGCGAAAAAGAGTAAGGGAGAGGGAGGGAGGCAAAACCATGAGAGACTGTTGAATGCTGAGAACAAGCTGAGGGCTGATGGGGGTGGGGGAGAGGGGAAAAGGGGGATGATCATGGAAGAGGGCACTTGTGGGGATGAGCCCTGAGTGTTACATGGAAACCAACTTGACAATAACCTATAAAAGAAAAATAAACAAACATCTAACATTTAAAAAAAAAATGACCCCCCAAGGACAAAAGGGAAATCCAGTTCAGGGACATGTCTGTCATGATTACCCCAAGGAAACCCAACGAGGCCAAGGAGAAGGGACCCAAGAAAGCAGGAGAGACACAAAGGACCCTCCCAGTCCAGGGGAGGTGAGAATACCCAAGAAGCCAGCTCTCAAAATAAGGTGCAGTCAGGGAAGGACCCCAAGAAGGGTAGAAGAGCCAAGAAACTCTCCCCTTTCGAGTCAGACAGGCCATGAAGTTCTCCCCCGCCCCGTCCCCAACCAGTGCCACTGGGCTCAGCAGAAGTCCAAAGGCAAAGGCAGTCCCAGCAGCCAGGACACTGAGGCCCACAGGAAAACAAAAGCAGACAGTGAAGACTCTGGGTGGAGCTGATTACTTTCTATGACCTTCAGTTTCCATTGGAAAGACCACTGTCCATGCTGGTCTCTTCCTTCTTAACTCCTAGAAAACATCCCTACCTCCTCACCAACGATCGCTGTTGACTCCGGCCGTACGAGCCCAGAAGTGACACCAGAAACCAGAATACCTCTTCTCAGCCTCTTCTGCCATCACCTCCTTCCTTGTCAACCTCACACAGGTTGGCTATCCACCACTTCCTTGCATTTCCTTCCCTTCCGGATAGAGCCCACCCTGGATGAACCAAACCAGTTGCCTTTCCCATGCTTGAGATCAAGGATCTGGGCTGATGATGTTAAACCCACGATCTTAAACTTCAAAATGGGCATTCGAGAATTCTAGCATCTTAGGTGGGAGAGAACACCAGTGCATTCTGGTGCACTGCTAGGAATGGCCCAATTTAGGGAAATTAATATGGTCTTCAAATCTCCCTCCCACCACCGATCCATTTCTCTGCTCCCCTTAACAAAGAAAGAATTGACTTTTCCACCTTGATTTTTCCCCTCCCCCACCCCAGACTGGCTTCTAGCCCCGTCACTTAACCAAAACTCTTCTAGTGAAGATCACCAAAGACCTCCAGGCTACCATATCCCAGGCCCACCATTTTGTGCTTGGATTACTTGGCCACACATCCCCTTTGTGTTTCCTCCCGTCTTCCTCTGTCTCCCCTCCCCACTCCTTTTCTACTCAGTCTCTAAATGATGGTCTTCTCTGGGGCTCAACCCTAGCCAACCTTCTCTTCTCTACCCATATCCATGTTCTAAAGGCCTCATGCACTGGGATGTGCTTTGCCATTCTCCTAATGCCCCTCCCTCCCCACCAACATCTACCCGCTCATCACTCTTCTTGGTGTCCTGGGAGCCAGGAGCCTGGAGCCAGCTGACTCTGGTCTCATCCCCTGCTTTCCAGGCAGGTTTGGTCAACAGGAAACACCAACAGGAGACCAGAGGGAAAGAGGAAGAGCTGGGGTTATTTCTTCATCCCATTTCCTCCCTCCTACAACTGTGTCCTGTTTCGCCTTCTCACAAGCACCTTCACCCTCACAGAACTAACTGTCTGTGTCCATTTCCGAGGGCTGCCATGATGAATTACCACAAAGTGGTGCCTTGAAACAACAGAACTCTATTATTTCAAAGTTGTATAGGCCAGAACCCCACAATTAAGGTATCAGCAAGATAGAGCCGCCTCCGAAGGCTGTAGGCTGGGATCCTTCCTTGCCTCTTTCAGCTTCGGGGGGGCTCTGGGCATTCTCCAGCTTGAGGCCACCTCACTGCCTCCCCTGCTTCTGTCTTCCCATGACCCTCTCCTGTGTCACTCCCCTTCTCTCCCCTCCTAGGAAGCCTTGTCATAGAATTCGCTCACCATCACGTTCTCAGCACCCTTTCCAGTGACAGGCACCTAGCAAGACCCCAATCGATGTTTGTTGAAAGAGCAAACAAATCCACATCTACATTTCTCTTGACATCTCTGGGGAAAGTTCTTTCCGCACCTCCCCGTCTTCCAGCTCTCTCAGCTGTCACACCGGAAGCCCATGTTAAACAGATTTTCCAGAGACTCCCGAGCCCCCAGTGCAACTCCTTCACATGCTCCCCCGCCATGCCCTCCCTCCAATCCCCCCAAATGTGCGGGTCTGTCTGGCCTCTTCCTCTGTGGGCCCCGCCATCCTTGAAGCTTCGCCTTGAAGCTTTATCGTTAAAAAGAATAAACCGACATATTCTGTGCTTCCAAAAGAACCTTTTACTTTTGCAAACTCTATTGATTTAATCCTAGAGGCTGCTGGCAGCAGTCACAGGGGGCTTTAATCAATACGACAACACCCAGAGCAGCCGGAACATCGGGAACCTTCAGCCAAGACCTTCGGCTTGGGTCTCCACTGACCCTGACTGGATCTCTCGCAACAAGGAAGAGAGATTTACAGGAGGCGCAGGACATTGGCAACCGCTCCAGGATCCCGCTTAGGTGAGCAAAAGGAAATGTCTTCCAGTGTGAGGCACCTCAGAACTATCTGTTAATTTGCTACTACAGCAGCGTCCCAGGGGGGCCAAGCAAGCAAGAAACCAAAGATATCAGAGAAACACCACAGGTTCTAGAACATGCATATCAACTCCCTGGTGGGATGAACGGGAGTCGAACAGGCCAAGGGGAGCTGGGGAAAAAGAAGATGAAGTGGGGAGAATCAAAACGGAAGGAGTTAAAAACATTTTTAAATGTTTACTTATTTTTGAAGGAGAGAGAGAGAGACAGAGAATGAATGGGGAAGGGGCAGAGAGAGAGGGAGACACAGAATCTGAAGCAGGCCCCAGGCTCCGAGCCGTCAGCACAGAGCCTGACGTGGGGCTCGAACTCACAAACCACGAGATCACGACCTCAGCTGAAGTCGGACACCCAACCGAGCCACCCAGGTGCCCTGCAAAACAGAATGTTAAAACAGGATTTCCTTCCTTCACCCCTCAGCAGATACTAAGTGATCAGGGAAGGAGAGAAAGAAGGTCCCAGGAAGGAAAAGGTTGAGGGAGAATGAATCAGTGCTCAGGGTTTTGAGAGACCATTCATCTGCTCGAAGGAGAAGTCAGACAATGCTTCGCAATACCTTTGTTCAAGATTAAAAAGGCAGGGAAGCAGAGGCCCTATAGAAAGAAAGCAAAAGGGAATATTTGTTTGCTAGTTTAAGTGCACGGGGGTATACATAACCATCCCAAGAACTCTGTGCTTAGATATTACACCCAGTTTGGGGCGCCTGGGTGGCTCAGTCGGTTAAGCGTCCGACTTCGGCTCAGGTCACAATCTCATGGTTCACGAGTTCGAGCCCCACATCGGGCTCTGTGCTGACAGCTCAGAGCCTGGAGCCTCCTTCAGATTCTGTGTCTCCCTCTCTCTCTGACCCTCCCCTACTCATGCTGTCTCTCTCTGTCTCTCAAAAATAAATAAAAAATATTAAAAAAAAAAAAAGATATAAGTCCCAGTCCACCGATGACAAGGAAGCTCAGCCCCAGTGTCCTACCTCCCGCCATAGTGACAAACGTCTCCCGGATCTCAGCGCCTGAACACACACAGGGCTCTTCTCTTGCTCGTGCTCTGTGCCCGCCACGAGTGGGACGGGAACTCTGTTCTGCGCCACCCTCTCTCCTGTACCTAGTCTGAGGGAGGCTCCCTCTCTGTGGCTGAGCGAGAGTGGAGGCAGGCAAAAGGAAACATGGTGAAACAGACACTGGCTATTCAAGCTTCTGCCCAGACGTGACATGTGTCACTTGTCCTCACATTCCACTGGCCAAAGCCAAGTCGTACGGCTATGCCTAACGTCGGGGAGGTGGGAAAAGAACACCGTACCGCGTGCCCACAGAAGAACCAGCAACATTAGCTGAGCAAGGTGGAGGATTTCCACTCAGAGACACGAAGTGATTTGCCCAAAGTCAGGCGGCTCCAAAGGTGGCAGATGTGGGATCAGGGGTCAGGACTATACGGCCGCACATTCTCTTAAGTGTTATGGCCTCTTGCAACATGACAGAAGTTGAGAATAAAATTTAGATAACACCGAGGAGAAATATCAGTAGAGGCTGGGGGGGCGGGTGGAGAAGGAGCAAAGGAAAAGAACCCATCAGCTGAGGAAGAAAACGGAGCCCAAAAGGTTAGAAACCGAAACGCATCACAAACACCAGGAAAGGGGTGGGGGAGTCTCCCACTACTTTCAGAGAGCTGCACAGCAACAGGGAACGGAGAAGACCTTTATATGAAGTCACACGGGGACGCTGGGACACAACCACGAAGGAGACCTGAATGCTTCTCGTTCTGCCCCTGAAGGCTGCCATCTCGGTTCAGGTTGAAGGTCCAACAGATGCTAGTTGGTGCTACCGCAGCCCCAGGAGGCCAAGGCCAGGGCTCCTGTCTGCTGCACTGTCCCTCCCTGGAAGCCTTCCTGCATGGGTCTGGGAAACCTGGACCAGAGCTGGACGGTGTTCCAGAACGGATGGTGACGGCCTGGTCCTTCTGACTCCTCCTCCCCCCACCCCTACGCAGACCAAACCAGAAGCATGATGACTCTGGCTCCGCCGCACACACAGCTGGGTCACAGGAGATCCGACTAGATGGTGAACAGGTATTGCTTTAGAGCAAGGCTTCTGGGAAGCACTCACCATGGCTGTTTCATTACCAGCACGTCTTACGTTCTGCACATTAGTTCACTGAGCCTTCACCACCAATCTGTCCAGAACTCCTACTGGTCGACCTTCAGATTATATCCAGAACTGGTGGTTACCAGGACCTGGAGGGAGGGGGAGTGGGGAGCGAGTACTACAGGGCACAGAGCTTCCTTTTTGGATGAATGAATTGTGAGTCTAAATAGTGGTGATGGGGGGGGGCACCTGGGTGGGTCAGTCGGTGAAGCGTCCGACTTCGGCTCAGGTCATGATCTCATGGTTCGTGGGTTCGAGCCCCGTGTCTGACTCTGTGCTGACAGCTCAGAGCCTGGAGCTGCTTCGGATTCTGTGTCTCCCTCTCTCTCTGCCCCTCCCCCACTCGTGCTCTGTCTCTGTCTCTCTCTCTCTCTCTCTCTCTGTCTCAAAAATAAATAAACTATATAAAAAATTTAAAAAAAAAATAAATAGTGGTGATGGGGGCACGACCATGTGAGGTACTGAATTGTACACCCCGAAATGGTACATTTTATGTTATAAATACGTTACCCCAGTGAAAACATTTTGTAAGTTCGTTTATCTTTTGAGAGAGAGAGAGTGCATGTGCGCAGGGAAGGGGCAGGGAGAGAGGGAGAGAGAAATACCAACCAGGCTCTGCGCTGTCAGCACAGAGGGGAGCTCAGCGCCTGACGAGGGGCTCGAACTCACGAACAAACTGTGAGATCATGACTCGAGCCGAAACCAAGAGTCAGATGCTTAACCGACTGAGCCGCCCACCCGCCCCCGCAGGAAAAACATTTAAAAACTTTTTGCTAGAACCCAAACCATCTTCATTTCATCCACAGCCAACATTCTGGCCCTGCCCCCACCCGCCTGGACCAGAACAGTCACGTCCTCCGGAGTGTCTGACCCCCCATGGGGATCAGAGGAGCCTGTGAACATCTGAGTCGGGTCACGACCCGTCCTCCTCCGTTCAGAACCCTCCTCAGCCCCCGCCTCACTCACAGCAAAAGCCAAAGTCATCCTCGCAGTCCACAAGGCCTCGCCCAACTGCCCTGTCGCCTCCGTGCCCTCCCTTCTTCCCACTGTCCTCTTTGCTCCTCCCGTTCAGCCACACCAGCCTCCTCACTGTTCCTCAGATAGACCACACATGGTCCGACCTCAGGGCCTTTGCACATGCTATTCCTTCTTCCCCCAGACCCTGCCACAGCTTCCTCCTTGGCTCAGATGGCACCTCCTTAGGGAGGCCTTATCCAGCCCAGCAGTTGCCCCCCCCCCTCCTTGCTGTTTCTCCCCACTGCCCTTATAATCTTCTGCAGTCCTGTGCAGTTAACTTGGTATTTTACCTCTTAATCATCCTATGTCTCTCCCAGGGAGACCGCAGGCCCACGAGGGCTAGGACTTTTGTCTGCTTCTGTCTAGAAGAGTACCTGGCTCATGCATGCAGCCCTGTGATGCAGACACTATGATAAAGCAGGAAAACGGAACCTCAGTATCAGGCAGGCAGCGAGTATTAGAGGACCAGTCACCAAGCTCAAACTGAGTTCACAGCCCCGGTTCATGGCCACGATGATTGTTCTTGATGAATATCCACACGGAAAGAATAAACTGAACACCTACTACGTGCCAGGCAGCGTTTGAAGTGCTAAGGATAGGACAGGGGACAACGCAGGCAGAGTTGAGAGCTCACGGAGGGGACACTGTCCCTGGCTCAACCTTTTCCTGCCCCAACTCTCACCCGCCTTCACATCTGGGGCTGACATCAGTCATTCTTCCCCATGGCTTGAGATGCTCCAAGATGTGGACTGGGTGCGTGACCCAAGCCACATCCCCACAGTGCTTCTAGGCCAGCTTTTATGACAATTTGCCATTTTATGACATCGTACAACGTGATGTGACATCGCGTGACCACGACGTGTCGGCCCCACCATCTTCACAATGGACAGGGAGCCCCGTGTGCATTTCTTCCCATCCCGCGTCTGCAGATTTATGGATGAATGGGGAGCCAAGGGCCCCTCTGTCCGAGAGGCAGCCCCTGATTTCTCCACCCCGGATAAGTCCCTGGAACCTGGGACCTCAGCCCCTCCCCCTTGAGCTGTTTTACAAAGTTCGTGGCGCTTTTCTTGCCTTCCTATTTCACCCCGGAAGCAAACAGTTGTGGCCCAAATGTCACCTGCACCCAGCAACACGCACACGTCACTGTACATTGTGACAGGTGCCGTTGAGGGAGGACGGGGGTGGCAGGGAGGGGAGCCTGGGCCGGGAAAGGCTCACTGAAGATGCACCAATCCATGCAAACTGATAAGGATTTGCCAAGTGAAGACTTGGGGGGAAAGTACGAGAATCTCATGATGGCTTTACGGCCATGGCCAAACGAGAATAAACCCAAACGTCTGCTGACGGGGAAATGGATAAGCCAACCGTGGGCTTTCCGTACCACCGAATGCTAATGGGCAGTGAAAGGAATGAAGACATCCAGCACTCTCATTCTTCGTGTTTATTGACTACCTGCTCTGTGCCAGGTGTTGTTCTAGAAAAGAAGAGGGAGGAGCCACGAAGTTACCTGGGGAAGGAAGATACAGGAAGAGAGAAAGAGATCCTGAGATAAGACCGCGCACCTAGTATGTCTGTGTCAGAGAGAAGAGGCTAGGGTGGCGGGGGCCGGGGGAGGGATGGGGGACTGTGGGGAGAGGAGCTCAGAGACCCTCGTGGGTCTCCCCGAGGCAGAGAAAATCAGCAGGGGGCAAGAAGAGTGGCGAGTCTCAGAGCTCAGGAATACGGGAGGGAAGACAGGAGGGGAGAAGCCCGAGTTCAGAGTCTCCACCAGCCTCACGCCCTGTGTCTTACTGGACACAAGCCTGATACTAGGACAGCCCCCGCGTCTCACTGGCCTGACACGCTCTCCTGAAAGACAGGAGCAAAGGAGAGAAAGAAAAGCTGGCCTTTTATGCACAAAAGCATACAACCAAAAGAATACAGGAAAAAAAATTGCTGATACGTAACATTAGACCTTGGCAAACTGTGGTCTTCACAAACTATGGCCCGCGGCATGGTTTTTAAATAAAGTTTTATTGGAAAACAGCCACTCCTGTTCATGTACTTATGGTCCACGGCTGCCTTCGCTCCGACAGCAGAGCTGAGTGGTCTCAACAGAGACCCATGGCCTGCAAAGCTTCAGACCTTTACTACCGAGCCCTTTGCAAACAATGTTTGCTGGCCCCCATACTATAAGAATAATACAGAACTACGTATTCACACGTTAAGTACTTGCAGCATATATTAACATACACCTGTAAAATGTAAAATAACAGAATCTGCAATATAACTAATATCTATCTTGAGTGTTCATTCCGTGCGGGGCAGTGGACCAAGCATTTTTGTCTCTGCTATTGCATTAAATCTGTTCAACAGCTCATTGAATTAGGACATCATCACCATCATTCTTATTCAGAGCACAAACCCTGGAGCCAAACAGCGTGGGGTCAAATCCCCTCTGTCGCTCACGGAGTGTGAGTCTGGAGAAGAGGTACCAAACCTCTCTCTGTCCTGGTTTGCTCAGTGTATCCAGAACTTCTGAACACAAGCACACAGGGGTGAAGTCACTTGCCTGTTCGCTCAAGCCCAAGCAGTCGAGCTGGGATTTGAACCTGTGTAACCATCACTCCCGGAAGCTGGGATCTGGCAAAGGCGGGAAGGTGGGGATGAAAACTTGGAACCAGGAGCCCACGAGAGGCAGAGCCAGCACACCACAGTGCCCGAGGGGACTGGGGTCTGTCCCCCTCGCTCCTCATTGCTGACCCGGACCTTGGAGGCTGGTTGGAAGGTTGGAACCTGGCTGGCTGGCTGCCAGAAGGGGCTGCTCTTCCGCTCTCTGCAGAGGGGAGGACAGGCCAGCGCAACTTGAATGGAGGAAGGCAAGCCAGTGACGGCCCCTATCATCACAGAGCTTTGGAGGAGTTCAAAGGAGTAGGCAAGGCTGGGAGGGGACAGGCCATTGTTACAACTGCTGGGCTGTCCCTGGTGGGGGCTGGCCACCGGGAGCCAGTGCCAACAAACCTGGACCGGATGGGGGTAAGGTGGGCAAGAGCCATTGTTAGCACGTCCAGGCTGCAACTTCATGCGTGCACCCACTTCCGGCTGCTAAGACAGGCTCCAAAGAGGGAGGACAAGAAGCAGCCAGCGGGAGTTGTTCCTGATTCAGCCCCAGGGGCCTCCCCTAGGCTTCGCCTCCCACAAGACGGTCCCCTGGCTTCAGGTAGGAAGCCCCCCTCGCTGCCTCGCCCAGGCGCCTTCCGTCCAGCCCCGGGACACAGGCTTGCTAAAAGCCCAGCTACCAGCTCTCCAAGCAGAGGGCCCCCCACTCAAGCCTGGCAGAGAACTGAACTCCTCTCAAGAAAAGAGGGAGGGAGAGCAAAGAAAACAAGACAGGAGGCGAGAGCACATGGAGACCCAGTAACTGCCAGCACCGCCATCAACAACGATAATAAGAGCAGAAGGGTAGAGTTTTGACACTGGGGAAATGGATTTCTCCTGTAAAAAGACAATGTGATGTGTCCACTAACCCTTGTCTTACCACACGCACACATGGCCCAAGTGTCCCATTCTCCCCTGCAGGAGAGGGGGGCCACAGGTGCTGGCTGTCTTCTGCTACCCACCGTCCACGATCCCTCCTCTACCCTGCTATGCCTGGGGAGGCTGACCTGTGTAGACGGCCTCATTCAACTCCCTACCCTTTGGCTTCCAGTTGGGTTTGGACAATGGGGAGCCATGGCAGAAGATGGAGGGAGGGCATGACGTTGGGGCATTTATTCTGCTGATTTTCTCAGGTTGCAGTGGGAGTCAGGCAGCTTTCCCTCTCTCTCTCTCCCTTCCTCCTTTCTTCTCCTTAACTGCCCACATCTCCTAATTCAATTCTTGAACGAGGTCTTCCGATTCCTACTGACATTCTCGCTGATGCACCATGGGCTGAAATTCTCTCAAAGGGATGTTGGTAGAAGGCGGAAGTGAGAATCACTACTTCCGCTCTCACAGGGGCACTCATGGACCCACCTTTAAAGGGATCACTCCCACCCACTCCAGGAGGCTGGCTCCACCCCCAATGCCAGAGGCAAATCACGTGGCTCCAGCCTGAGCCAATCAGAGCACCCCTCTCCCCACTTCCTAGTTCCCGGCGAGGACTGGGTCAGGCCGGAGCACGTGACCCCGGCAGAGACAAACAAAAGCAGTTAAGTCATTTGCTGAGAATGCTGGGAACAGGACTGGGAAAGAGAATTACTTCGGGTATTTGGGGAGGACCAAGATATCAGAACTGCAAATGCGTCCTGGCCGCAGAGAGAATGGAGCCAGGTTTGAAAAGCACAGCCCGGAAGCCAAGGCCCCATGATGTCATCTGATCCCTGGGTCCAGATGAGCAGGAAGCCAGTCATTCCTTGGACTCTTCCGTCCACGGGCTGTTAGATTAAACTCCTGTCTGCTTGCTTAAGCCCCTTTGCGTTTTCTGCCCGGGGCACTGCTAGATTCATGTAGGTGAAAGTGGTGAGTCCGTACTATGTGTCAGGTCTAAAGTTTCGGAGACAGATATTTCATTTTAATTCTGACTTTACAGTCAGGGAAACTGAGGTCTTGTAAGTGACTCGGGCGCACCCAGTAGGAGATGGTCTGCAAGCATATGTTTGGGGAGCCGGCGCGTGGCCTTGCGGAAACAGGATGGGGCTGAAGTCAAGGACTGGATTCCAATCCCCAAACCAACATCTTGTGTGTGATCTCAAGAGTGCCAATTAACACTCTCCTCATCCGATCATAAAACAGACAAAACTCCTTGTGTGTCTGCCCCACCTTGGTGGGCTGGGGGTGACAAATGAAGCAATAACTAAATGGTGTTTTGAAGGAAAGGCTATCAGGTCATTGTTGTTATTAATAAGTGACCGTGGTTGAATTGCTTCCAGAAAACCCTAGGGGCCAGGGGCCGTCCAGCTTCTCTCTTGGCTTGTGTTCCAAAGACCATCTGTGGCAAACACGTCCCCCAGAGCACATACCCTTGGCAGGAACACAAACTGCTTTCCTCACCCAGAAAGCTCAACCAGAAAAGGAACAGAGATAGAGAGAGGGGAGAAGGGGGGGGGGCACGGGAAATCATGCCAGCTCAAAACATCCTGCTGTCTGATCAATGATTTCTATCTCCACAACCACCATCCCCATCCAAGGCACACGATCTCTTCCTTGAGGGACCAAAGTCACTTCCTCACTCGTCTCCTGGCTTTCGCTCTGGCCCAGGGTGCAATCCATTCTCCACAGCAACCAGGCGGGCCATTCCCAGATACCATTTCATTGTATTGCTGCTTCCGTGGCTGGGTGGCGCCTTTAGGATAAATACCACCTTTCTAAACATCTTGCCCAGGATCTTTCACATGCTGTTTCCTCTGGTCAGAACAGATTTCTCACCAGCCCTGGCCCCGCGACCGCATGCACAAAAGCACTGAGCGCACCTGGTGTGTCTATCGGCGTAACCCAGTGCCTTGCACGTGTCAGCGCTCAAAAAATATTTGTGGAGTGACTAGCAGATCAGACCTAAGGAAGTAGGAGTTAGAGAGGTTGTCTTGAATCATGGGACTTTATAATAAACGGTGCTGGGACAACCCTTATGGAAATTGGGTCTCTACCACACACTGTACACAAAAATCAATTCCAAGTTGGTCAAAGATACACTACAGTGAGAAAACTATGAAACTCTGAAAAGTAATATGCAATGTCTCCATGACCTCAGAGTAGAAACGGTTTTCTCACAGAACACACAAAACCCACAAACTGTAAAGGAAAAGACTTCTAAATTCAACCACATTAAGATTAAGAACCACTGCTGGGGCGCCTGGGTGGCTCTGTCGGTTAAGCATCCAACTCTTAGTTTCGGCTCAGGCCATGATCTCTCCATGAGTTCGAGTCCTGGGTTGGGCTCCACGCTGATAGTGTACAGCTTGCTAGGGATTCTCTCTCTCTCTCTCTCTACCCCTCTCTCTCCACCCCTCCCCTTCTCATGCTCTCTCTCTCAAATTAAATAAACTTAAAAAAAAAAAAAAAGAACCACTGTTGATCAAAAGTCATAATAAAAAAAAGATCAAAAGGCAAGTCAAGAGAAGATATTGCACAACATATAATGATGAACGACCTATTTCCAGAATAGACATTTCCAGAATAGACACGGGTCATCTAGAGATCAATATGAAAAAAAAAAAATCAACCCAATAAAAAAGTAGTCATGGCGTGAAGAGCGCCTCACAAAAGAAGTAACTCGAATAACCAATAAATATATATTCACCCATTTTGTAATCGGGATGCACAGACAAATCCCAGCAAGAAATCACGCACTTCTTAGAAGGGCTGAAGTTCAAGGGTGACCATATCAAGTACGAGCGAGCAACCTGGACGCCGGTCACTGCCGGCGCACGTGTAACCAAGCACCAGTACTCTGCAGCACAGTTCCAGATGTTCAGTCCGACGCAAGATGCGCTAGTTTGAATATCCGGCAATTCCGCACTGCTGGGAGGCCTGTACCGGCAAGAGGCTCCCGCACGCATGCGCAGCACAATCCCTGACCCACGAGCCACGCTGCTCATCATGGCGGCCGCAAGGAAAACAAACTCACATGTCCGGCGCGGGTGAGCACATGAAGGAGCCACAGAGACCGCGATAAGGAAGAAGCGTACAAATAGGATTGCAGGCCAAGGGAGCACAAAATACAAAACAATTCGGATCACATCGGTGTATCTATGCAAAGTTCACAACCACAAAACATGGGGCCAAGCTGCATAGGGATGCCTACCTCAGTGGTAAAACCACAAAGAAAGGCCAGCTAATGACTCCCCTAGAAAGAATCCTCACCAGCGCTGTGTGACTCACAATGGGGGACTCTGAGGAAGTGGTGTCTGGCTCTGAACGCACACTTCATGGTTGGTCTTTTTTTTTTTTCTTAAGTTTATTTATTTTGAGAGGGAGGGGCAGAGAAAGAGAATCCCCCGCCGGTTCTGGGGTGTGAGCGCAGAGCCAGACTCGGGGCTCAAACTCCCAGACTTGGAGATCATGACCGGAGCTTAGAGATCATGACCAGAGCTGAAGTTGGCCGCTTAACCCACTAAGCCACTCACCCCAAGGTTGGTTTTTAAAATGTCCATCTATGTTCCTACATTCTTCTCTGGGTTCTGTGTCTCTCTCAGACACAGACACAGACACAGACACACACACACACACACACACACACACACACACACACTCAGCCAAAGACTGACAAAAACAATAAGATGCACGACCCAACAGATGGTTTACGAAGAGAAAGGGAAAAGGGACAAACACCCAGAGAGAAAATGAAAAGGTAACAGGGACACAGGAAATGAAAAGAGATGAAGAGCAGCCGGAAAGCAAGACTAAGGAAATGAGAAATGGGAAGAGAGAGGGAGGAGAAGATTGTCAAGGGTAACGGTGGGGGGAGGGGCCGGGGGAGAGACACAAGACCCAATATTCTCCCTCTGCTGTATTTTCTCGTCCCCCTCCCCCCACCTTTCCCTGCCCTTTCTCCCCCCTACCCCCCCACTACCCTCAATTCTTTCTCCTCTTCTTCTCATCTCCCTCCCCTTCCTCTCCCTCCTTCCGCAGTCTCTATTTTCTTTTCTCCTTCATCTCCATCTCCCTCCTTTTCCTCCTCCACCTCCCCTACATGAGCACACAGGCACCCTTTGAACATACATTTGTCAAGCGGTTATTCTGTGCCAGACACAGTGCTAAGACAGAGGGAGGCCACAGCTGGGGGACCCGGGGGCCGCCTGCGACTCTCTCCCCCTCATTAACTTCACTATCAAATGCTCCCCGGTGTCACAAGTTGTAGGTCTTCTTTATGAAATATTTAACTAGGAGAAACCCAACTGGGAGAAAACCTCTCATTTGCGGCGGCCCCAGGAGAGCAGAACACGGACCCCGCTGCTGGCATTAACCTGGGCTGACGGCAGGCCTGGGGAAGGGGGGGTGCGGAGGGGGCCACAGGTGGGGGCGGCCACCAGGCCAGGGCCCGGAGGATGGGGTAGACATGCACACAGCAGGGAGGGGGCTGCAAAAACTCCGAAAACGGAATGGATAGATCCAAGAGACATAACCAGACTAGCCATGGGCAGGGGAGTGACCTGATGGGGACACAGTTTCCTTTTGGAAGATGAAAAGATCTTGGCCCAAGAAAGAGGTGGTGGCCACACAACGCTGTGAACATGCTCTACACCACTGAACTGTGCGCTGCAGAACGCTAAGCGGTTAGTTTTATGTTACGTGAATTTTAACCCAACTTTTAAAGACCGTTACAAAAAGAGCTTAGTTTCCTCCACTCCAACTGTTAGCTCTAAGGCCGCCGACCTCAATTTTAAGAAATTAACACAGGGGCGCCTGGGTGGCTCAGTCGGTTAAGCCTCTGACTTGCTCAGGTCATGATCTCACGTTCGTGGGTTCGAGCCCTGCGTCAGGCTCTGTGCTGACAGCTCAGAGCCTGGAGCCTGCTTCCCATTCTGTGCCTCTCTCTCTCTCTGCCCCTCCCCGCTCATGCTCTGAATCTCTCGTCTCAAAAATAAATAAAACATTTTAAAAAATCTTTTTTTTAATTAAAAAAAAGAGAAATTAACACAGGGAGTGCTTACCATCCGAGTCCCAGGGCCCCTGCTCAGCACTTTGAACCAGCCCTTACCTGTCACAGCCCTGGGAGGTCCCTGGTTTTACAGAGCAAGAACTTGTGGCTCAGAGGCTCAGAGGCTCAGAGAGGGTAAGCAGCTTGCCCTAGATCACACAGCTCCAACTTCAGCCCACCTGCTTTCTGAGAGTCCCCAACCACCTGATGGGCTGGCTCTGTGCCAATCCTAGCTGAACTTTAGAATCACATGGGAATTAAAAAAAAAAAAAAACCCATATCCAGGGGCAGCCCTGGATCAAACTTCCCAGCATCCGGGGCATGGGGGGGGGGAGGGGCATCAGCATTTCTAAAACCTTCAGGGTGATTCGAAGTATAGGCAACCTGGGTGGGGATCTTGTCAAGATGCAGATTAAGACTGAACAGATATGGGGTGAGAAGGGGGGAATGAGATGCTGGGGTTTTTTTTTTAAGTTTTTTTTACTTAGGGAGAATCTGCAGCAGGATTTGAGATGTCAGCGCAGAGCCCGACTCAAGGGCTCGATCTCACAAACGGTGAGACCATGACCTAAGCTGAGATCGAGGGTCAGCCGCTTAACCGACTGAGCTGCCCCGGAGCCCCTGAGATTCTGTATTTCTAACCAGCCCCCGGGACAGGCTGCAGCTGTGGGTTCTGAACAGCGTGTCCTCTAGAACCTCCCACGGTGATGGAATGTTCTAGATCTTAACGCCATCCAGGACGTTGGCCCCTAGCCACACTTGGCAATCTAGCACCTACAGTGTGGCTGGTGCAACTGAGGGCCTGACTCTTATATTTAAATTAATTTTCAAGTTGAAAGAGCCCCCCGTGGTTGACGGCTCCCAAACTGGGCAGCAGGGCTCTGCGACCTCCGAGGAAAGAGAGGAACGAGACATCAGACGGGTTAAAGAGAAAAACAAACGGTGCCCTGGAACCTTAATAAGTAACCTAGAGACAAAAACAACCCAGAGCGTGGCCCCCTTGTCCGCGTCTTTAAGAATGAGAAACACCGCGGGGACCTGGGGGGCTCAGTCGGGGGAGCCTCCGACTTCGGCTCAGGTCATGATCATTTCACAGTTCACGAGTTCGAGCCCCACGTCAGGCTCTGCGCTGACAGCTCAGAGCCCGGAGCCTGCTTCGGATTCTGTGTCTCCCTCTCTCCCTGCCCCTCCCCTGCTCGCACTGTCTCGGTCTCTCTCAAAAATGAATAAACGTTAAAAAAAAATTAAAACACCATTAGAGAAAGGAAGACCTGAGGAAATCCCTCGGGTCTGGTCATGCCACCTTCCCCGGCGCCGCCCACCAGCTGCGGGCCCTGCACCTGGTGCCCTCACCGGCCCCCTCCAACCAGCCCCTCACCCCCTAGGCAGAGCCAACTGAATCGGAGCTCCCGCCTCAAACCACCCACTCCGTTACCTTCCCTGACCCCCAGAATCGTGCCTGCACCTCCCCCCACAGCACCCTAGGTCTCGGCTCAGCACCCCACTCCCCCGCCCCTCACCATCCTGCTGTGTCTCCCGACCCTGCCTTACTTCTGCTCCCTGGCACTTAGACGCGGGAACCGTGCCCTTGGTCTGTCGTCCCGGCTAGAATGTCAGCCACATCAGGGCAGTGGTTTGTGTCTGTTTCTGTCCATCTGGGTCCTGGTCCCCGTACCCAGGACGACATGCAGGTGCTGCTGGCTCTAAGCATTGATACTCTGGGCCAAGCACCATGTCCTTTGCTCGCCAGCGAGTTCATCCTTACACCACCCCTGGGAGCTCAACGGTCCTCTAGGCCCGGACGGGGTGCAGAGGAAGAAACGGAGGGTCTCTGAAGCCAGGCAGCATCCCAAAGGCCACACCGCCGACAGAGAGAGAGCCAGCCCTGGCTGACCTCAGACCCTGGCCCTTAACCGCTCCCTTGGGCTATCTCTTGCCCACGGGCACTCCAGCTCCTCTGGACTGTGAACACTTTCCCAGACGCACCCCGAACTTTCGCTCCCCCGGGCCTGCATCCCTGCTGTACTCATTGCTGTCCCGTGAGGTTTCCCCACTCCCTCGATGCGTGACCTTGGCAAGCGAAGCCAGCTCTTTGAGCCTCAGTGTGCTCATCTGTAAAATGGGGGCAAAAATACACTCCTCGAGCCCTGGGGGCTGGTAGAAAGGCTAAGTCTGAGGCTCAGAAATTCCCCAGAGAGCAGAGCTGCGGACTAGTGTCCAGAAGGCCAACGGTTCCCACATCCTTCCAGAATACCGCACGTCTTTCCTGGGGCTCCAGTGAGATCCCGGACACGCGTGGCAGGGAGGAAAGGGCCCACCCGTCATGACTGGAAAACGGTCCGCTCGCTTTTCGACAAGAAGAGCCGCGGCTGGCACCGAGGCCCCGAGAGCTCGCTCTGTGTCACGCGGTGGCTACCCGTACCCTGAGACGTGTCGGCTCTGCCAGACGGACGCAGAAACACGTGCCGTGGCACCAAAGAGGGAGGAAGCTCCTGCCCGGCCCGGAACGACAGCACAGCCAGGCCGATTCAGTGCCCACCACGTGCCGGGCACCTTCCCGGGTGCTGCCTGAGCCTCACAGCAGCCCCACGGGTGCGCCCTGCCGTTACGTGTCCTGCACAGACGAGGAAACTGCGGCCCAGGAGGTGAAGCAGCTCACCCAGGACGAGGCGAGTGGAAGTGCCGAGAGTCGAACCCGCGGAGGCTGGTTTGCAGCCGTCCCTCGGACCCGCCGCCCCAGGCTGCCTCGGACCCGACACGGAGCCGCGGAACCCCTGGCGCGCGCCCCACCAAAGAGGTCTTGGCCGCGGATCCCTGGGGAAAACGGAGCGAGGAATGCGGCGCGGGGCATCATTGGGGACACGCAGACGGCCCCCGCAGGCCTGGGGAGCGGCCACTCCTTCGGCTCCTGGAGGGACACTCAGCACCGCGAGGGGGTTCCGCCTCTCACCGCTCTGTCTGGAAAAGGTGCAAATTCAAGGGCGGCCCAGTGGGGCCACGGAGCCAGAGGAAGGGGACGTCGGAGTCTCAAAGGACACAGACTCACTGTTCCTTGCACTCTGGCCCCAAAGCCTGACGTATGACCCTGCTGTGCCATTTCCGGGACTCTGCCCCCGGGAAGCAGTCACAGACGTGTGCAAAGACATACACCCAAAGTGACGCCCGTTTTTGTTACAGAAAACAAAAAAGTACAGGCGTGCCAAAGGGGGGGAAATGGGAAAGAGGATGCCATTTCCTTTGGAGTGTAGTCCCCACTGTGGCCCACAAAGCCCTGCCACCCTCCTGCCTTCCTCTGCCCCGCTCCACCTGGCATGTACTGGTGCTCAATGAACACATCTGAAGGAATGAATTCACCATGAATGAATGAATGAGTGCACTCCTCTCCCCACTCCCATCTCTGAGCCAATCTGCCCCAGGGTCTGTCTCCAGTACGTCTGCAAGGCCACCCCGGGGTGCAGGGAGGAACAGAACCACAGTCTTCACCAGCAGCGCCCACTGCACCGGGAGCCCAGAGAAGTGAGGCACGATCTTAAAAACTGGGCAACAGAAGGAGAAGGAAGGAGAAAGAAAGGCCGCGGCAGCTTTCATTCCAACATTTTCCAACTCCGGTTGAGATTTCCTTCTATACACTCATCTATATTTACATCAACGAATCTGTCGGTAGCAAGCCTGTTGCTGATGGTGTGGGATCTAAAGTTCACAGAAAGCTGGCTTAGACACCCAGCGAGGAAGAGAAACTGTAAATTCAATTTAAGTCACCCAAAAACCCTAAATCCACCCACTCCCCTCCAGGAAATCCGTGACATCTCTTTACATTGGGATCTCAGTTTCAGCACCACTGACACCCTGGGCTGGGTTGGGGGGGAGCGTGGTGGGGGTGTCCTGAGCATTTTAGGACACTCGGTGCCCCCTGCATACCAGCAGCGCCTTGTCCTCCAGAATCACGACAACCAGGAATGTCTTTGGACATTGCCCAAAGCCCCCAGTTCCAAAGCACTGCTTTACATGCAGCCCCAAACCAAATGGCCATGCCCTCCCTGCCCCCTCCTCATCAACTTCCTGAACTCTGAGCCGCCTGGTCTCGAAATCTGTGCTACGGATCAAAGAAAATGCAGGCGAGAGTTTCCAGGCTCAAGGGCCTTACCTAGACCAGAATTTTACTCTGGAAATAACCGGAACCCTGGGCAAAGATGCACAAAGATGTCCACCGCACTGTTTCTAAGTCTAACAAACACAGAGCCAGAGATGGTTACACGTCGTAGGACGCACCCATCACGTGGAATATTGTCAGATATTAACAGCAGTCGTTTCTGGGGTTGCTGCCAATCTATACAGCAGCACTGTGTGAATTTAAATAAGACACCCTTTTTTCAAGTTGTTAGGTCCATCTGTCAAAAAGTTGTCATAATAGCTTCATCTTTCTAGAACAAGATACCAAGCTTTCATCAGCTGGGAAATTGGGGTAATAAATGTACAGATCCACGAAGCCTATAAGAGATGATACTCTTGTGCAGTGTACAGCCTGTGCAACGGTACATGGTAGCTCTGATGCTTTCCAAGGATATCTAGTGGCATGGAAATGCGTTCACAAAAGCTTATATGCCATAAAAAGGTACGGAATGAAATACAGTAAAATGGCTCCAGAGATTCCCTCTGGAGAGGAGAGGAGACGTATATTTTATAGTTTTCTTTGTCCTTCAGGTGTCCAATAAATGAAGCGGACAGGCCTCTTGGAGGATGCAAGTCTTGCACTGAGACCTAAATCAAGAGGAGTCGGCCACAGGGAGACAGGTGGAGGGAACAGCCAGCAGAAACGCCTTCAGATGCAAATGAGCTGGGTGTGGGTAAAAATGGCCAGTGGAACTGAGACAGGGTGGAGGAGATGAGACCAAAGACAGATCAGGCACCCGATGGTGTGGGGCCTGGTAGGACCCTGGTGCATCTGTTATCTCTGGTCAGTGAGTAAGAACATGGGGGCATTTATCGAATCTGCTCAGCAGAGAGCCATTCCGCTAGCCCACCACTATTACTGACGGAGCCAAGTTCAAGGAATTCCATGTTCGGTCCCAATGCTGAAATCGACAAAACCAGGTGTTTCCAGAATTTTAATAAACTTTGTCAACAGCACTGCTCATTCCCCTCCGTGTTACTCAATCAACAAACATTTATGCATGAGGCCACACAGGAACTGTTGGGGGGTGTGAGGAAGGTAAACCGCCGTCCCCTACCCTCAAGGAGCCTAAGACTTAGGCATACGATCTCACTGGTTTTCACAAAAAGCCCGCAAAATTCACTTCCGCTGAGAGAGGTACAAGGAAGGTGGTAAGCGGAGGTCATGAACAACCCAGTAAGAACACCAAGTATCAGAGACGCCCAAAGTGGATAACCACCCTGCCGTGTCCACCCTTATCTTCAACATCCACCCACGCACCTGCCCATCTGTCCACCCAGCCATCTTCCCCTTCAACCCAGTTCAGTCATCTGTCCATCTAGTCATCTGCCCATATAGTCACCTGTCATCCACCATCTACTTATCCATCCATCGACCATCCAATTGTCCAGCCATTCAACATCATCCATTTTCCTCTTTCTTCCTCTCTCCCTCCTTCCCTTCCTTCCTTCCATCCTCTTCCCCTTCCTACCCTCTTTCCTTCATCCCAATCATCCATCCATCTAACCATCCATAGATTGATCCATCCATCCATCCATCCATTCATCCGTCCGTCCATCCACAGACTGATCTATCCATCCGTCCGTCTGTCCAACCATCCACAGACCCATCCATCCATCCATCTGTCCATCCGTCTGTCCAACTATCCATAGATCCATCCATCTGTCCATCCGTCTGTCCAACTACCCACAGATCCATCCATCCATCTGTCTGTCCGTCTGTCCAACTATCCACAGATCCATCCATCCATCCATCCGTCCGTCCATCCATCTAACCACCCACAGATCTATCCATCCATCCATCCATCCAACCATCCACAGACCGATCTATCCATCCATTTGTCTGCCCAACCATCCACAGATCCATCCATCCATTGGTCCGTCCGTCTGTCCAACTCTGCACAGATCCATCCGCCTGTCCGTCTGTCCAACCATCCACAGATCCATCCATCCATCCATCCATCCATCCAACCATCCACAGATCCATCCATCCAGCCATCCATCCGTCTGTCTGTCCAACCATCCACAGATTCACCACCCATCCATCCGTCTGTCCAGCCATCCACAGATCCATCCATCCATCCATTCACTCATCAGTATTAACTGCACTCCTACTCTATAAACCACAAACGTCCACCTATGATCCGTAACTTAAAAGACTGCACTGTGATTAGCAACAGGCCAGACGGTTAAAATTTTTGCATTATAACTCTTCCAAAGATAACTCAAGTCCATAAACGTTTTTGACTATTCCAACGGGCTCAAGACCCAAATTCTCCAAGCAAGAATGGGGGCCGTCTAGCTGACCCCACCCTTAGAATGAGGAGGAGACTGCGGGAAAGCCTGGCCAGTGCCTGTCAGGTGCCTGGTGTTCCGTACACGCTGACGAACCTCAGCGGACCCTAGCCGAAGCCAGCTCCCCGAGGGCACAGAGGAAAATTAACACCTTGAGTATTCATTCATTCAAAAATTATTTACTCACCACAGCACCACTGTTCACAATGGCAAACACACACACATGCGCGCGCACACACACAAACTAGACACGTCCCAAATGCCCGTCACCCAGGAAAATGGATAAATTGTTGTGTCATCACAGAATGCAACACTAAACAGAGACAAATAGAGGCGCCTGGGCGGCTCAGTCAGTTAAACGTCCAACTCCTGATTTCAGCTCAGGTCATGATCTCACGGTTTGTGAGTTCAAGCCCTGCACTGGGGGCTCCTCTCTCTCTCTCCTCCCCTGTCTGCACACTCTCTCTCAGAACAAAGAAATAAACTTTAAAAAAAAAAATAAATGGAAAAAAAAGCCTACAGTTACACTTCATAGGCGGTGAATCTTAGAAACATACAGTTGAGTGAAAAAAGCGAGTACAAAGTCCAAAAAGCTAAAAAGTTCAGAAATTGGGAAAATTAAATTTATACTAAGGCGCATGTAAACGTGTGATAAAACTGGTGAGAAAGAGAGAAAGAGAAGGAGGGCGTGTGGGAAGGAAGACAGGCAATCCAAGGCCACCACGGCTGCCATCGGGTAAGTGGGGTGGGGGGGGGGCAGGAGGAAAAGGCAGGTCGGGACCACGGGCGGGAGTAAGTTACTGAGCATGTTTAGTTCAGGGTTTCTCAAAGTGTGCTCCCACACCAGCAACGTCGGCCCCACCAGGGAACTTGCTAGAAATGCAAGTTTCCAGGCTCCAACCCAGACCTCCTGAATCAGAAACTCTGGGGGTGAGATCCAGCCACCTGTGCTCCACCTGCCTTCCAGGAGGAGCTGACGCACCATCAACGGTGAGAAACCTCTGCCCTAAAGCGGCTGATGCTGACCCTGGAGGGCCGGGGACCACACTTTGAGGACAGCCATTTCAGTTCCTTTTTAAAAAAAAAAGTTATTTATTTTGAGAGAGAGAGAGAGAGAGAGAGAGAGAGAGAGAAAGCAGATGTGTGAGCATGGGTGGGGGAGGAGCAGAGAGAGGGAGAGGAAAACACCCCGAGCAGGCTTTGAGCTGCCAGCACAGAGCCCGACACGGGGCTCGAACTCACGAACCGTGAGATCGTGACCTGAGCTGAAATCAAGAGTCAGACGCTTTACTGACTGAGCCATCCAGGCGCCTCAGTCATTTCAGTTCCTGCCTTCCGTACCTGGTCAAGCAGGGTTTCCATATACTATCACGATAAATAAGGGGAAAGAGTAAGTGCAAGGAGAGACAATATTGGGAGTGTGCTGTGAGCGTGGAATACGATGGAAGCACAAGCTGCTAACGGGAAGGATAAGAAGACCCCCCCAGAGGTGGGCGTTCAGCCCCTGTAGGGGTCGGGCTCCGGGCAGAGCGGTGGCCACGGGAACGCAGCCCTTGCCGAGCTGGGGTCTGAAGTCCTCCTTTTTTCACTGTATGACCACACACACCACACGCTCTGCCCATTTTACAGGTGGGGAGACTAAGGTGCCACTACTGTGGGCTGGGGCTGAGATCTGCATGGGGGTCACCTATTCTTGGGTCCTGTAGACTTTGCTCCCGCCCTAAGTCACCCCCCGGCCCTGCCCCTTCTCAGCGTCCGCTCTCTGCTCCCTGATGTGCATGAGCATTTCATGAGAGCATGTGAAAGTCGGCGTAGCCTCCCACACCCATTATTCTTTTTAAAAAAAAATTTGTAATGTTTATTTTTGAGAGAGAGACAGAGTGTGAGCAGGGGAGGGGCAGGAAGAGAGAGACACAGAATAGGAAGCAGGCTCCAGGCTTCAAGATGTCAGCACAGAGCCCGAAACGGGGCTCGAACCCACAACCCTATCATGACCTGAGCCATAGTAGGATGCTAAACCGACTGAGCCACCCAGGCGCCCCCCCCCACACCCATTATTCTTAATAAAGAAAACAGTAAAGGTCAGTGAGATAAAAGAACTTGGCAGGTTCCAGGAGGTCAGAGACCATGTGACCCGCCCTTCCCTCCCGCCAGCACGGTCTCTGTCTGCGCCAGTGTTTTCTCTACGACCAATCCGTCCACTGATTCTTGAGATCTGACTTCGCCCTCCTGCAAAACCTACTCAGCCAAAAATACTTTAAACATTGGTTTAAAAGTATATATACTTTTTACACACAGACCTAAAACGAGAACGGAACTGAACAGCGTTGAGTATTATTTACCGGCAGGTGGGTGAGGAAGAGGGTGTTATTCGGAGAAGAGAGAGAGAGTGCGCTAATTCCGCGCTCTGGGTGCGACCTGAGCACTGAGCACCTTGAAGGAAGGGCCCAGGGTGCCCCCAGTCTGAACAGGAGATAAAACCCATCTGTGACCCAAGAGAGACGACAAAACTTGATCCAGACTTAACTTGGGAATTTCACTTCAGAGCCGGGATCTCTCCCGCATTAGCTGCCTTAAACAGACGGCTTCCCAAAGCCCGGCTCATTCCAATAAAAAGTCTCAGCTTTTCAGAGGAGGGAAAAAAAAAAAACCACCTAAATTCTCCTTGCCTCCTTTCCTGGCATCGTCTCCATTCCCCCTCCTCTCTCCCACCCAGGGTGGTGAGAACTCCCCAGTAGGGTGACCATGGCCTGGTTTGCCCAGAACGACCCGGGTTCCGGAGATGCTAAAACCAGGACAGTCCGAGGCAAACTGGGACATCCGGGGACATCCGGCTCGTCCTCACCAGCCAAGGACCAATGCCCAGCAGGTTCTGCAACCCGAGTTGTGGACCCCACCCCCAGGTTCCTCTTCTGGAATGTTCCTTGTCTTCTCTATTCTCCCAGGAGGTGAGGGACAGGGGAGAAGTAAGACAGGACTTGCGGGGGGGACACATTCTAACGCCACACGGGTGGCCCAGGGGGACCACAGAAGTTGTCCGAAGGCGTGCGGTCTCCATCCTGGGCTAAACTCTTTGCTGGCTCAGAAGGAGGAGACGGGATGGAAGGGAGAAACTAATTATACACTTTAAAATTCCCGCACCTGTCACCTACAAGGGAGGGGGGGGATCAAGGGAGAGGAAGACAATTAATTTTATCTTAGACCGAAGGGAATAGAAAAGTGGGTCAAGTGGGCATGGCTTTTTTCCCCCTTTAAAGCTTCCAGAGAGAACAGAGAATACGGAACACCTGAGGGGTGCTGTAAAGAGTGTCACCCTCGGATGTATCAATCCAAATTGGCCAGTCACAGAGGGGCCCTTTGCGCCTACCCAGAGAGCCTCACTTCTAGCCAAAGTTTCCAGAAAAGAACATGGTGGGGGGCGGGAAAGCACTGTCCAGCATTATGGCTCATGCGTTTGGGGGGTTTTTCGTGCCAGAAAGTGCCCTGAGAATTTGCCACGTATGAGCCCCAAGGGAGCCTCCTAACTGTCCCAAGGGCCCTCCAAGGGAGACGCTACCAGAAGCAACATCCTCAGCACAGCCGTGAGGACACTGAGGGCCCGGTGCCCAAATCAGCCTGGCCGGTGAGCGGCCCAGAGCACAGAACGGTCCCCCTCGCCTCTGCCATCTCTCAGGCCCCCGCGCGGATCCTTCCTCAAGAGCTGACTTAGCATATTCCCCAACACGTATGAACCGTGGGGCGGCTGGGCCCCAGGCATCTCTGGATTGAATCCACCTTCCTTCCCGGCGGTGCCTGCCTTCGCTGGAGGCGTACCTATGTGTCCTGGCGACGGTGCGGGGGGGGGGGGCAGCGGGGAGGGGGTGCTACATTAGCCCCAAGCACCCAGGAGACATCTCTCCAAGCCCCTCAAGAAAGACTTCACTCTCAAGGGCTCCCCAACTGCTCAGACACGCGAACCTCAGAGACGTCCTCCGGTCTGACCCACACAGACCCTTCCTATCTGCCCAACCCCCGCCCCTAAAACACGCTGGAAACCTAAAACACCGGCATCGAGGGCAGAGCGGATCTGTATGACCGCATGTGGGTGATGGGTGGCGATTTTTCGCTCGCGGGACAAATGTTTACAGGGCGTGTACTTTGTGCCAGGTGCCGCGGGGAACAGGGCATCAGGCATGAGCCTCGGGTCCTCAGAACTTAGCTTTACTGCAAGTGGCCGAACCAACGCACCACGCATGAGACCCCGTTTCCCCACAGTAGAGCCCCCCCCCCACCCCCGCCCCGCCTCACTCCTGCCCATTCCTCTGACTGGTCCTTGATGCCACCATCTCCAGCCCTGTCTGCACACCCACAGTCCTTTATGGAAACCCCAGAGGCCGGCTGTGCTCTCCTCTAAAGGGACCAGGAGAATGGGAACGTAAAATGGCCCGACCGCTTTGAAAACCAGGCTGGCGGCCTCTCGTCGAGTTAAGTGCATCCTGACCGCCGCACAGCCTAGCCAGCTGACTGCCGGCTATTTATTTGCCCAAGAGAAACGGAATGTACATTCCCAGTGTTCCCACTAAAACCCAACTGCCAACGCTTAGAGCAGCTCGTCATAATCGCCCCACCTGGACGCATCCCAAATGTCTTTCAGCTGGAAAATGGATGGACAGCCTCTGGCCCAGCCACGGAATACTACGCAGCACTAAAAAGAAATGAGCTGCTCATTCGCACAAGGACAGGAATCGATCTCAACGGCCACATGGAAGGAGCCAGGCTCCAAAGGCCACGTGTGGTCTGATGCTATTTATATGGCCTGCTGGAAAAGCCAGAAGCATAAATATGGAAAACAGAGGAGTGCGTGCAAGGGTCTGGGTCAGTGTGGACCCAGAGGGGCATTAGGGTACGTCCTGGGATGCTGAAACTGCCCCTTATCCTTCTCTTTTTCTAAAGATTTTATTTATTTTTATTTTTTTATGTTTTTTATTTATTTTTGAGAGACAGAGAGACACCGTGCAAGCAGGGGAGGGGCAGAGAGAGAGGGAGACACAGGATCGGAAGCAGGCTCCAGGCTCTGAGCTGTCAGCACAGAGCCCAACGTGGGGCTCGAACTCACGAACGATGTGATCATGGCCTGAGCGCAGTCAGATGCTTAACTGCCTGAGCCTCCCAGGCGCCCCTAAAGATTTTATTTTTAAGTCATCTCTCCACCCAACGTGGGGCTCAAACTCGCAACTCGAAGATCAGGAGCTGCACGCTCCACTGACTGAGCCAGCCAGGTGCTCCGAAACGGTCCCGTATCCCGATTTTGGCGGTGGCTACATGACGGCGCACGCGAGCCCAAACCCACGGTGCCGTGTGCAGAAAGGGTGAATGTCGCTACCAGTGGTTTATACCTCACTAAACCCGATCTTGGAGAAAAAGGAGAAGGTAACAGGACGCATCTGCGATGTGACCTGGCTACTCCCAGGGTAAGCCACGGACCAGCGGGAAAGCAAACCCCCAGGCCCCACCCCAAACCTGCTGGACCGGAATCACCGTTTCAACAGGATGATCCTCACACACACACATGAACGTCTGGAAAGCACCACAGAGCAGGAAAAGCGCCCCAGAGCCCAGCATCTCTAACGCTTCTGCATCAGAACACACCAAAACGCACCCCAAGGGGGATATTTTAAAGCTCTACACAAAGACTATAAACTCAGGTCAATTCAAGGTAGGTTGTCCCCCCTAACTGATGTGATCTTTTGGTTTTCAGAGCCTTTTGGATTCAGGGATTGAAGAGAAGAAATCGCACCTTTGGGGGGAAAAAAATCCTAGTGCAAAAGTCACGCTAATTCTCACTTCCCGGAATTTTGCTTCTCTGGACGTATCAGCCACGCTGATCTAGAAGAAGGGTCAGTGGGATCCTACTGTCCTGCCTTCTACAACGGCGTCTTCTAGCACATTCTACTTCTCAGGAGTCTGACAACACGCTCCAACTTCGCCAGGGCTCCCTCTGTTTCCCACAGAGAACATTCCTCTTTTAAAACACCCGGGAGACCAAGAGCGACAGCACGGACACCTGGCTCCGTGGCTCTTGCAATGGCCCGAGTTCCTCCCCCACGCTGGCGCTCGGTGGGAGGTCTGCTGGCACGAGCGGGACGGGGGGGACGCGGACATTCACACTGGCGTTTGGTAGCACATCAGAAGGACCGAGTGGCATGAAGTGGGGGCTCCAGTAAGGCTGACAGATGCGCCTTCTGGAGCTGACAGATCTGAGCTCTTTAGAAGCCAGCACCAGAGCCCCTCGCGGCCGCACTGAAATCAGGCTTCTGATCAACGAGAACACGGAACCCGAGGTGTGTGGTCAACACCGCCCAGCACCCCCCAGGGGGGAAAGCGTAACCCTGAACGTCAGAGGCTTGCATTCGGGTTTTCTTGCTTAAGAAGAGAGGACTAAAAAGAATGGGAACGCTTGATTCTCATTGCTGGCTTCATGCTCGAGCCCCGGGCGAGGAGGGCGCAGAGGGGAACGGCATCGAGGTGCCAAAGCACCCAGGAGCCTGGAGACGCAGGGCTGTGCCCTCCGCCGGCGTCCCATGCTGGCATTTGCATTTGGAAGTAACGCTCTTGGGCCCTGGGAGCCTACAGCGAAGTGCACGCCACACTCGCTCACTCCTGCTCCACTAGACGGGGAACAAGGTGCTTTCCGTGTTCAGCTAGCGAGTGCCACTTCCAAGTCCCCATCCTGCTACACATCACCAAAGAACGGCAGGGGCCAGCTCCACTCCTGGGGGCAGACCCGAGAGAGGTTTAAACAATAAAGTCCCACAGAAGACGGGTTGTGAGGACGTTCCTAACCACACAATCTGGAAACCCCCCCCCCACCGAGTGGCCCGAGCCCACTGTGGTAGAGAGTCACACAGCAAAACGGAAGAGAAGGACACAGCCTCCAATAATGCAGCGATGGGGATGAATCTCGCGGACACGCTATCGAACAAAAGAAACCAGAGGCGAAGGGACACAGCTTGTTACTTCCGTTTACAGAAGTTCAAGTGGAGGAAAATGAATCTGTGGGGTCAGAAGTCAGGGCAGCGGTTAAACTCTATAGCATGAGGACGGGGAGGGGGGGTGTCTCTGGGGAGCCGGTCACATCCTTTTTCCTGTCCTGGGCACTGGCTGTGTGGCTGTGTCCACTTTAGGAACACATACGAAGCCAGGCTTGACTTGCGTCCTTTCGCATCCATGTATAAGACTTTATTCTTAAAGTTCAGAGTAAGAACTCAAATACATCTTTTTAAATGGCAGAAGCGTTTGGACGTAGAAGCCAACGTTCTGCCCCGGTCCCCTGACTCGCCAGTGTTCCCCCACAGTCCGTCTCTTGGCTTGGGCCCCGATTCTCTTCTCCAGCGCCCCTCTCCCAGCTCTCTGTCCCCTCGCCCACGCCCCCAACTCCCCATCCCGAAAGCTCAGACCTGGATTACCCTGCCTGGTGACAGATTGGAGAATGGGGAGCTTTTCCTTCCAGAGCGGGGCTGTATAATGTGTTTGCTGCCTCAGGCCAAAGGGAAAATAAAAACCTTCTACAGAGAGCAAAATGCACAAACTCATCGCAAAGCTACCCAGAGCAAGAAAGCCACAGGAGCCCTAAAGAATGAACAGGACAGAACACTCCCGATTCACCGGCATCTCAGCGCACAGATCCTCCCTCTGAGGGATCGCCGGCGGTCCGTTCCCTCCCGGGCAACCCCCAGCTCTGCAAGATTCAGGCTGGACGGGGTGAGCTAAGGACATGATGCCAGGACTCCCACCTCCTTCCTTTCCTCTTAGAAGACTCCAGATCCAGGCTCTAGAAGGCAATCTAAGGCCATTTCCAACATGAAAACCTGTCAGCCCAGCAAATCCCTCCCTGGACACCCCCAGGAGTTATCTGAGCACACGGACACCTTGTCACCCTCCAAGCCCCCCTCACTCCCTGGCAGGAGGTGGCTGGGGCGGGGAGAGGCCGGCAGAGTGATCACAAGATCCCTGAGCAGTTCAATCAGTCTTTATGAGGTTGGAACTTGGGAGACAGACACCAGGCTCCTGCTTCTTGCCCCAACCAAGAAGACCTCACGCTTCGGGGTGTTGCCCCTCCAGAAAGACCCCCAGCCGAACCTCCTAATTTCCACCACCCTCCAAGTAGACTGTTCACACGCTCCGAAACCTCAGAGCCCGCCGACAACGGCAGCCCCCAAAAGCCAAAAGCGTGTTCGATCTTTGAGTCCCCCGAAAAATGAATCCACCGGCCCCAGAGCTCCTCAGGCCCAAGGACCACCTGAGGGCCAAGCCCTGTTGAGCGCACAGAACAGCGGAAACCAAACATCAAGGAAGGGGGGGCTCATCGCAGAGCTCCAGGGGCCCATCCAGCCCCGTTCGTTTGTACCCGGAAGTCAGCCAGTTGGAACCAAGCCGACGGACAGCACATTTGGGCATGGCCCGGTGGCCAGTCAGCCCGGAGAGCGGGGTGCGTCCCCCCACTTGGAATCTGGGTCATGCTTAAATAACTGCTAGAAAGCCCGACTAATTACCCATCCTTGCCTGCCTACATCTTAACAGATGTTAAGCCCTCCTCAAGGTTTATTTCAAGCAGGCACGGATTTAAAGAAGCAAGGGGCTCTGCATTTTGATAGGATCCCGACAGAGGAAATGGGGTCTTCACCTTCTTCCTCTGGGTCTTTGGTTAAAAAAAAAAAAAGGCGTTTACCTGCCGGAGGCGTCCACACGGAGGCTGATTCTCCTGGTGTCCCCTCCCGGCTCCCTAGGGTGGGTGGGAGAAACGGAATCCGACCCTCGGCCTGACACCGCACCTCAGGAAGGACCGCTTGCCCTAGCTTTCTTATTGAAACAGTTCACCTGGGTCTTGAAACAGGTCGGGGCCCTGGATGGGGCAAATGGGATGTTTTCTACACCCCAAACGATGACGGGGTCCCTGAGCAGGGTGGTTGGCAGACACAGGTGAGAAGCGGTGTCCCCCCCACCCCAATCCACCGCTGCCTTCCCCAGATCCGGGCCAGGGGCCCACCCCGGGAGCAGTGCCGGCCCCTCGGGTGGAGGCCACATGTTCTTCCTCTAGCTCTTGGCCTTGGGAACCCCTACCGCCCTGCCCTCAGAGAGCGGCCCCCTCGCGGGGAAGGCCGGGGGTGGAGAAGCCGGGGAGCTGGGTCGGGGCCCCCCCTGGCTCCTAAGCGAGAGGCACCTAAGGGAAGCCGGCCGGAGCCCCCACGCTTCTCCTGCCCTGGCCAGAGAGAGCCCAGGCCCCGGCCGCGTCCCTGCTCATTTGGGAGAAACTCTGACCCCTCGGGGCCTGGCCCTGAAGCCCCGACCCAGGCCCCTGCCACGACCCCTGGGCCCGGCCCTCATTCCGGAACCGGTCCTTAGGAGGAAAAGGCTCCCCCGGCTCTCCACCCCCCCCCCCCCCCCCCCCCCCCCCAAC